>JBBMOL010000087.1:3000000-3199076 GCA_037954665.1 Laguncularia racemosa
GGTTCCAGAGCTAGCAAATGGAGCACTGACTCACTAATTAATAAACTCAGACGATAATCAGCAGAAATTAATTGAAGTTCCAGAGGAGAAGATTTTACAGAACTGGCATGTTATCACTGCAGTTAATTCTTGGGAATAGGTCAGCAAGCAGAGAATCCGGATAAAATGAAAACAATAAAAATTAACTTTTGAAAGCAATTGAGAGGGAGAAGGATGGTCGGAACTTGCTGATGTACATTAGTGATGTTCATCCCTAATACTGAAAGAAATATTCTGATTCCTCAAAGCATATGCTATCTCACAACAATGAAATGAAAGAATCGGTGGAGCATGGAAAGCCCATGTACAACAAAAGGCTGAGATTTCTTAAAGGAATAGTACCATGATAACTAGCAAATGGATTAGTTTTAGCATCCATTCATGAAATGACCTATTACCAAAACGCAAGAAACATCATGATTAGGTTCAATCTCAGTGGCTACCTTTAAATACTGAATTATATCGAACTGATGGCCTCAAAAGATCAATATGCTTTTCAGAAACTGATCTTGCCAACTCAACTCCAGTTCTTAAACTCTCAGTCTCCTCATTAGTGATATCTGTAACATGAAGAATCCTAACTTGTTAGGAGATGCCGACTAATTTTTTACCATTCATTGACACATATTAGCATTTTTTTTAATTGCTCCTGGGGTGTAACTATCCCAATTCATACATCCATTTTGATGCAGTCAATTCACCATCATCCAAGAAGAATGACATCAAACAACTAAAATGCCTATATTCCTGTGCATTGACAGTGGAGCTAGATAGGTTACACGTGCTTATGCTCACTCACAAAAGGCTAATGTTTAGTATAATTTAGAAAAATGCAAAATTTAGAAAACATAATTCAGAAAATGAAAAATAAGTAGAGTTTATCATATTGCATGCCATATTTGTTGACACTAAAATCAGTAATACACCATCAAATCAGAACAGCAGCCATTCCCAGAGCCATAGACATTTGTCAAAGGTAGTCCGTCCATTTATAATCATGCCAAGATGCCCTTTTATTAAACAAAAGAAAAACACAAACTTTTTTGGTTGCATGCTACCAATAGAGTAATGAGATTCAAGTGTCTTCAAAAATTTAAATGTCGCAAATTAACTAAATATATAATGCCCTGCATTCCATTAGATCCAACAACACCAAATATTCATTATTGAGCTTCATCTTTTTTCTTTTTTTGGGTAAAAAAGTCTAAGTTAAAATCTTTATGTAGTTGATCACATTTTTACCAATTCCCATGTTCAGGGTCCTTTAGAAAACAAAAGCTTATGGCTGGTTAAAGGATATTCGTTTAATAGGACAAAAAAAGTACATTAAAAATGCATCAGTCAACAATGGCGCATGACGATTGTCAACACAAACAAAATGAGATGATAAGGACAAGTTCAATACGTTGCTTCATGTTAACTGTGCTGAACAATAAGTCAGGACGCTTCCCTTTTTGCTGCAAACAAATACCCCCAGATACCTGCTTAAGAGAAGAGAAACACCAGATATCAAACAAACGTCAATTTCAACATGCAGCAATATAGTTGCTTCAGCACTGAGGAGCTTGACAGCATCTCAAACATGATGAACATACAAGAAGATCTCATATTCATCATATTGCTTCTTGAATTCCATGGTTATAGTCCATATTTCACGAGTTTGCATAAAAGCAAACAAACAGTAAACATATGTAAAACAAGGAGATGGCAAATAATAAATTCTGCAGTATATTCTTGAAGACACAACAAAATAGTATTAATCACAAAGCTCCAATCTGATAACAAGAATGCTCGCACCATTTTTCATTAAAACAGTCATTCATTGTTACATCTTTCCTCAACCTAGAGAATCATGCTTCCATTAGCCTAGCTATTTAGTCATCAACTAAATTATCCCCAAAAATAACCCAAAAAAAAAAAGAAAGTTTCAACATCTTTTTTGACACCCAAACCCCAAGGAAACAAAATTGCTTACGCTTGCAATATAATCAAGCCTCTCCCTATTGCAATGAATTACAGTTATTAAAGAAATACAAGAGTGTTTCCCATTTAGAAGCCCCTCTTTTCCCCTAGCAAATTGAGAAATTAAAACTTCTGAATCACAGCAAGAATACAGAAATCGAATTAAAGTCTTCAATCTATAACAAACTCTTTCTTTATCTGATTCAACCGGAATGGGTCTTCAACAAGTTAACAACTCAACATAAACCTTAATATCATAACTCACGATAAAAGTAAAATTTGAAGCCATACAACAGGACCATCCTAAATTCTCAAGACAATTTGCATGGGGTTCGGGTTTGATTCCTACATGCTCTTGCGACTGATATGACATGCATTTCATAGGTGCAAGCTATACTTGACCGGTGCAATCAAGCCTCAACTAATCCTGATTGAAATTTAAACGAGAACCCAGAAAGTAACTAATCATAGTTCAAAATTCAGCATATACAAATTTTGGTAAAGCTATTGACCAAGATTCAAGACAAAATTACCCAAAAAAATATACAATCTTCACATAACTACCCTAATACAAAAATACAATCTTGAGATCAAAACTCAACAAAACATCGAAAATTTTATCTGGGTTCTCAACAAAGCAGTCAAAACAACAGAACTGAATATCAAACTAACAAAATTCTAGCAAGGTCAACTCCTTTTTTTTTTCCATTTTTCTATTTCTTTTAATTTTCCAGTGAAATTACATCAATGATGATAAAGGATGGGTAAAAGAGAAGATATTTGTACCTGGAATAATTGATTTGATTTTTGGGGGTTCTTTTGTATGAGATCAGAGAAAAAAAAAAAAAGGAAAAAAGGGCTTAAATGGAGGAGGTGTTTTCCATGACAAGTAAAGCAAAGCTTTCTTACAGTAAAAAAAATACTCGTGGCGGGTTCGGTACTCTGCAGTTGCTGCGAGGAAAAATCCTCTCTCTTCAGTCTTCTGTTTAAAGAAGAAAATGATTTACGAAAATGTTGTTATAAATATAATGAAAAAAATAATAATAAAAGAAATTATTAAATATTATATATTACGTAAATATATAAATGGTGTAGTAAATCAACAATATATGTATATATTTATAAATTTTAAGTGGTAATTTTTTAAAAACTATATATTATCGCTATTGTGTGTTCAATAAGCAAAACAAAATTGATATTCATTCAACTTTTTTCATTTGTATTGTATTATGTAAATATGGTATAGAGAGATGATAATGAATTTTTTTTCTTCTTGGCTCAAAAATGTAATTAGACATAATAAAGGAAAATCTATTTTGACTTATGATATATAATTTCTTTGGTGTTTTTATAAAATAGGTATATAAAAATTATATTTTTATGCGATTTTAATGGATATGAACCAAAATAATAAATAGATTATAAAAACATCCGACTCTAAATTTTCTTAAAAACTCAATTATTCTACTTCGAGATGTTATTAAAACTTTTAAATTGTTAAAATTAAACATGTCTAAATGATTTTTTTCCAAGTTTTATGATATAAATCATATTTTATGACTTTGGAATGAATAGTTTTTGTTGATGAATATAAAATATGAATGATTAGTTTTACTACTCGGAAAAGGATAATTCCAGCATTAGGAAATGATAAATTTCAGTGGCGGCCACGTAGTTCCTACATTATAGTCCCCCAAAATAGTAGTTAAAGTATTTTGATAAATGTATAAATTATAGATGATGAAAATAATTAGTTTTTAGAACATGAAATACAAACATTTATATTTACTATCGACTATACCCTAAAATTGACTTGTCTCCTATGCTCCTAGTACTAGGTCAAGCGAATTAGGTCCGGCATTTTTGGCTGGTATCATTTATATTTATGTTCACAATCTCTCTCTATCCCCTTTATTTATATATATAGGTATCCTATTTGCAAAATCTTTAAAATCATGATTTTATATACTTAGAGGACCATTTTTTCTTCAATAAAATAGTTAATTAAAATAGAAAAAAAAAAGAATGATATTAAAATCACATGAAAAAAAGAGAGAGCTGCCTTTCTTATTTGTTAGTTTTTGGGATTTTTCTATGTGCACTTCTTGTACGTTTTGCCATGTTTCGTGTTTGATGGCTTGGGATAGGTGTTTGGTGGCAACTTGATTTGAGTCTATTTAGCCCTAATCTTGAAAAGTCAACATTTTTCCCTTAGTTGACTGTCGTATAGTTTAGTTCAAATTCCATATCTGTCTCTCAATCGTTCGTTTGTCATCATTGTAAGGATTCCTCTAATAGTCCTATCCTCTTACTTATATCCGGTTGTTTTAATTCTCTTGTTTTTAAAAGGAAAATAATATCGAATTTACAAAAAATAAAACAATAAAAAAACTATATATATATTAATTTAATTTTTTATATTTATTAACTTATTTATATGTCTTTCTCTTCCTTACATGAAACCTTGAATCTACTAATTTAATTTCAACAATTTGTTATCATATATATATATATTATGTGATATATTAAGACTCAATTAATCATTTTTTTTTTGTCTCCCTCGTTCTTATTATCTATGCAGTCATTAATGTATAAAGCATTCTCACTCTTGATAAACATAATATGTTCAATCACTATAACATATATTATACTTCATGTTATAAAATAGTCTAATTGAAATTAATGTATTAGTTGATACTTGTTGAATTTTCTAAATTAGTTAATTGCTTTTTAAAAATCTCCTAATATAGTTTGATTAAATACAAAACTTAAACAGTAGCTTTTGTGTAATTTTTTTTTCTTCGATGATTACAATAAGGGAGGGGATCCAACTTTGGTTCATCAATTGCCACTAAATTATAAGTGCCAGATAAAAATTTGCTGTGCCAACGATACTATAATCATATTGTACTGATTTGTTAAAATATGTCACCTAATATACAATCATTTACAACCAATTTTTCGTTTTCTTTGTATATTTTTCATCCTTAAATTGAATTTTATATGTGATGTATTTTAATAAGCTGATATAGCATAATTATAATATTTTTAACACAGCAAATTTTCATCTATAAATACCATTGCATATAACCTTTTTTTTTTCTCACTACTTATATCAAAAGTTTATAATTTTTTTTTAAATCTTGAAATTCATAAAATCAATTCAATAAAACTTTGTTCACCACCGACTAAAAAGATTTTTTTTTTTTTCAACTTGCACCAAAATTATATTAAAAGATTTCAAATCTCAAAATTCATAAAATTAATTCAATAAACTCATCCCCTTATTTTTTTATCAATATAATAAAAAAAATATTTGAATCCGATTTATTACACTTAAAAAAAAGAAGGAAAAGTAACCCTTAAATGTCGGTTGTGGCATTTAAAAATGCCAACTTACAGCCGGCCAATCACTGAGTTAGGGCGGATAAGAGAGCTTTGAATTGAATATAATATGCCTATACCCATCCTTTTGTGGACCTTCTTCTTATCCCCCTTTCTAGAGAAAACGCCACCCTCCTCAACCACATCATGAATTAACATTTCACCATATATTGGGTCGATGTTGATACAAGTAAATTTCCCTGCAGTAAAAAGTAAGATAAAAAAAAATTAAAAAAAGATAATTCTATTATAGCTCAATACTAATTCAAACTCTCAAAATAGGATACTGTCTTCTTAAATTAAAGATACCTTTAGAATCTAGCCATATAATTTTTTCTATTAGTTTTTATTTTAATGCTCAATCTTTATAATCCTTAGATATATATTTAAAAAAATAAATCTATATTTGTCAAGTTTTCTCACCTTTTTTTACATGCGTTACTTATAGAGGGGCTTTTCAGAAGATTTGAAAAGACCTCTTGTTACCTTTATTATTATAAAATAATCATTTTTTTATTTGATTTGTAGAAAAATATATTATAAAAAATATTCATTTCATATAATATAAATTAAATGATAAATTCCGATTCTTTTCCTTGGAATTGCTATACTTATTCTTTTTTTTTTTACTTTTTTTCCAAATTATTAATTTTATTTAATTTTTTATTTTATTATATTATTTATTTTATATAATTATGTTGACATCACATGTCAACTCATAATGGAAAAATTAATACCATTGTTAAAATAACTAATTTATAAATGTTTGCAAATATTAAGAACTAAAATAGAAAAATCAAATATTTAAGACCGAAATAGAAAAAGTGATAAATGCTGAGAATTAAATTTATACTTTTTCTTTTAAAAAAATTCCACAATTATGTAGTATTTTGAGCAATATTTACATTTTACTTGGTTTATTAAAATAGATTGTTACATCTATCTTCATCACCAAAAGTTAACTATTTCTTTATTTGATTTATAAAAAAAAACCATATATAAATGTCTATTTCGTATAATGTAGAAAATTAAAAGAATTATTCTTTAAATAATGTAACTTTTATTCTAAAAATATTTCTATTATAAAACAAAAAAATACCAAAAGAATAGCTATTTTATTTTAGTTTTATTTTGGAATTGCTATACTTATTATTTTTTTTTACTTTTTTTTTTCAAATTATTAATTTTATTTAATTTTTGTAATTTTATTATATTATTTATTTTATATAATTATGTTGACATCACATGTCAACTCGTAATGGAAAAATTAGTACTATCGTTAAAATAACTCATTCATAAATGTTTGCTAATATTAAGAACTAAAGTAGAAAAATAAAATATTTAAGACCGAAATAGAGAGAGTGACAAATGTTGAGAAATAAATTTACACTTTTTCCTTTAAAAAATTTCCACAATTATGTAGTATTTTGAGCAATATTTACATTTAACTTGGTTTACTAAAATAGATTGTTATATCTATCTTCATCACTAAAAGTTAACTATTCTTTTATTTGATTTATAAAAAAACTATATAAGAAATGTCTATTTCATATAATGTAGAAAAATAAAGAGTTATTCTTTAAATAATATAACTTTTATTCTAAAAATATTTTTATTATAAAATAAAACAATATTAGAAGAATAGCAATTTTATTTTAGTTTTATTTTGTTTCAATAAACTAAAAGTAACATTAATTTTATATATATCATATCAAGGAGTGATCTTTGTCAAAAGACTGGCTGGCTCCTTCATCTTTCTTTTCTTTTTTCTTTTTTCCTTTTTAATGTTTTGATGGAATAAAGTCAAGCATTTTCCCTCTTTCTACGAAAATGTATTTCCCTTCCCCTTATGGTTGCTTTTTCAATGCCTTAAATTCATTTGTTTTTCAAATTTATATAGTATATATGGCATAAATAATATAAATAAATTTTAATAACTCTTTTTAAAAGCCTAATGATAAATGGAGAATTTAATGGACATTTTTCACTTTTATGGAAATTACAAAGTGGATAAATTTCTTTGGGCCAGATGCAAAGTGGGTAATTCAAAATTGAAAATCCATCACACAAACCATGTTGGGCCAAAAAGCAAAAATTAAAAATCCATCTCCAATCCACTCTTGATTCCCTACCTTTGGTAAGTGTCTCTATATTTGTACTAGGTACTATTGGATACTTATGTAAAACCAATTAATACACATTAAAAAGCTATTCCAATTTAATTAAAATATTTTAAATTAATATTTTTATGTTAAAAGATGAATTTCCTGAAAAAGGAAATGATATAAATTGATATACAAATCAGATTAAGTTGAATCTCATAAACCATTAATGACATATTTCTATGATTGGGGGGAAAAAAATTTGCTCCTAAATGGCTATGAGGGTAACTAGAAGTTTCTTTTTTCTTTTTCTTTTTTTTTAATCTTTATAGTAGTATAAAATTATTAACTTTTTATTCTTTTTGTATTAAATTCGGATACCCTATATAAGATTTTAAAAAAATTCTTCAAACTAAACCCTAATGACATAATGTACATAAAAAAAAATAAAAAATTCAAAACTCAGCCCATACCCTATCAAAACATTCTTTATTAGGTTAATATGGAGTTCAGTTAAATCGAATACCTTATATAACTCAATCTACTTGCATTGCTAAGTTCAAGTGAGAGCATTTCAATTCAATCTTCCTCTTCTTTTCATTTTTTTATTTTTAAATGTATTGCTTGCTTTGGATGGAAAGTTGGATGGAGGACTCTCCACCTAATAAAGGATAAAGAATCTGATAAAGACTATAACTAAGACATCATGTGAATGTCAATTTCAGTCCCAACATTCCAATTTACAAATGAATGCGTCCAATCATTCGCGATGCTTTTTTGACTTTCACGTAAACTAGGATAAACCGTAAGTTACATTTCTTATCTTTTACACATTTACAGTCGAAGAACTAGGCTAGTTGGATCAAATATGGGGACAGAAAAAAGGTAAATTGGTTGGATTGTTTAGGAGGCAAATAAATAAAAATAAAAATAAATAAAAGATAAAAAAAAAGATTAGAAAAGGGTGTATAAATAAGTAAATAACATCCTCTTTTCCTTTCTATTTTTTATTAACTATCTATTATAAGGAAATAGATGAAAGACTTAAAAATATTTTTATCATTTTGAGAGTTTTATTTATATATGCACATAAATATTTAAATGCCTTGCTGATTGAGTCCCTTTTACTATGTTACTTCTTTTTATTTATTAGGTCAACAACTGGTTGGCTTCGAGTTAGTTGATTATTACTTTGAAAAGTTCAAATTATTAGAAAGCAACTTTTCAATGTGCGTCATTATTTTGTTATTTCCCTTCCTACTAACATAGTAAAATATCAGAAAAATTTATGGATGTTATTAGGCTCCGTATGATAATATGATAGGAAAATGCAACCTATATTTAGTCAAGTTTACAATATAATTGTAATGCTACGGAATAAAAGATGTTGTAACTCATCATGTGTCATTTCTAAATAATGGTACATTAAGATTTTAAATTTTTCTAAAACTATAAATATTTTTATATCTCCACAATATAAAATAACTCATTAATTTCTCGAATATCATATTGAAATATCTTTTATTTATTTAATAATCTATATAACTCTAATTTTTTTAGATTATTTAAAAGCTAATCTAATTAATAAAAAATAAATTATAACAATCTATTATATTTACATGTCTCGATACACTAGCGTTGAATCTGCTTTCAAAGTCTTACAACTGAAAAAGATAGGGAATGAATATAAGCTTAGTACGTAAATATCACAAGTATATGCATGTGTCATTCAATTTATAGCATACACACATGCACATGAATGCAATAGTAATGATATAACCAATTCATTCATTATCTTTTCATTAGCCAACAACCATCACAAGAGTACTCATGACTTTATCATATTGTATATATAAAATATAGATTCTAAGTTACGAACTAGAGCTGGGAAAGTGGCCAAACAGGCTGGCCTACCTCGACCTACACTAACCCGTGGATCGAAGTGGGTCGGCCCGTGATGGCTCACACATGATGCGGGTCGAAGAAGTCGACCAACCTCGCTCTGCGAGCCACCCCACCCTGCACCCAAATTTTTTATTACAAAAATAGAAAATTAATGTGGTAGATTAATATTTTAAATTGCATCTTTTGATATTCAATATGGAATGTTTATAATAACAAGTTTAAATCAAATTTAAAGTTCAAGATAACTTTAAAAATGAGGCAATGCATATTTTGTTAAAAAAAATTAAAGGAATCTATTTAAGCTCAGCTTAAGTAAAAAATTGAAAATTTTTCATTTTGACAAATTTATAATCCCAAATTCAATAAAAAAATGTAATATGTGAATATATACTTAAAAGATTGGTATTCATCTTAAATTATTCCAACTTTTTTTTTGTTACAAAATATGCAAGTAAACTAATAAGTAATAATTAAGGATATATAACTTTCAAGCTAAAAGTAAAATATACGAAGTCTCTATAAAGTATTGTATTAATAGCTTTATGATATATTATATACAAAATCACTTTTAATTCAATTTATTTTTGTTTTTTTTTAAAAAAAAAACTATGCGAGCCAGGCAAGCTAACCTACGCCTGTGTCGACATGGCCCGCCTCGACCTATGGGCCACGCGGGGCCGGCTAAAACAGCCTGCACAGGTTGCAGGCCAAAAAATTTTATCTCGCCCCGCATTCCCAGCCCTATTATGAACTACCACTCCTAACCCCAATTTTCTAAATAGTATTGGGAATTGTCATTGTGGGCCCTAATACTCCTAAATTTTACCCCAAATTATTTAAGTATAGGACTCTACTAAGGAGCAAGCAAGTATAATTAATTTGGATATACATTAATTCCTTTTAATTAGCTGTTTTAACAAACACAAGTATCAAATAAGGTAAACACGTATTTGGAGGAGCCTCTTCAATTTATCTATAGTTACTAATACCATCATAACCTATTATATAACAAAAGTACTATAATCTCAATACTAACCTAAAATATTACCTATGATTATTTGGTTTCACTAATAATTGTGATTTGGTTATTTTCCCACGCATATTGCATTAGTCTGGATTAAAGTGGTTTAAGATAGAAGAAAAGACAAGAAAAAGTAAAAAAGAGAAGTGTAATATGAAAGTTTTAGGGAAGTACGACCATAAACACCAAGAGAAGTATTGCCGTGTACAAGGCTGTGTATCTCTCTATGCAAAAAGAACAAGGTACATGCTCAAGTACATGGTCATGTACTTCACCGTATACTTCTCAACGCATTTTTCTTCTTCTTCCTATTTTCCAAATTTTCTCATCTACCATTTCAATTCCCAAAACTAACTCTTTCACATTTAATTCTACAAAAATTAAAATGTCAAAATACAAAATCTATATAAGTTTTCTACAACTTACTTGTTAAATCGACCAAATGTTGTGATTTTACCCAAAACTCCTTACAAATCCTACATATCTTTTGCACCGAAAATCCCTAAAAAGACTTACTACTAATTTATGTGAAAAAGCGCTTGAGAAAGAAGTGATTTCATGTACTTTACCATGTGGAACTGCGAGTAGTGACAAAAGAAATTCGTGAGCAAGATTGCTTCCTATTAGATATTAAGTGTATGAAAAGAGAGGATAAGAGACTCAAGGGTTACGATAAGAGGAATTTATAGTTCCTAAGGAAAAGACTACTTTGCCCTCCATCTTAACAACTTATTATTTTTAATGCCATTGCCATTATATTTATTTGTTTGTTTGTTTATTTATTCTTGGGTATTACAATAATTATATTAAATTTAGTTGATGGAATGAGATAGAATAATTATAGGATACTATTCCATTGGAATATAATTTGAAATGATTAGTTATTTTCGTTCTTATAATTCGTTATTGTTAAGTATCTTAAAGATGTTTTGATGATAACAAAGCACTATATTAAGTATTAAATGGAAAGAAGTTCTATACAATCGGTATGTTTAGAATCAGAAAACAAATTCAAAATTTTAAAAATAGATTTAGAATTCTAAAATCAGAATCAAAATTCTAAAAACAATGTTGAAATTCTAAAATCAAATTCGGAATTCCAAAATTAGAATCAAAATTGGAAAACCATATTGAAATCAAGTGAGAAACATTCAGAATTAAGTGGAATCAAGTAAAAAAAATTGGAATCAAGATTGAAATATTGAGAATCAAGTCGAAATGATTGAAACCAAATCAGGACTAATCAAAGTGCAATCATAATTAGAATCATAACATGTAGAACAGCAAAATTAGAACTAGTAGACCAGCAAAATCAGAACTAGTTAACAAATCAAAATCTAAAGCACACCTTAGAAGCATTATTTTGAAGAAGAATTCTTATTGAAGATCCAATACTACAAATTAGCTATATTTGAGTAATATATCTATTCATATTAAATCATATGAAAACTTTTTTTAATTAAACGAACAAATTTTTTATGGAGATATCATTCATGGACATTCCACATTTATCAAGTTATTCAACAAAGCATAAACACATGAGTGGAAGGAAGAGTAGAGCAATGGATGAATGAACTATTCATCGCAGGTAGTAAATAAGAAGATATATTATCCATGGAAACGAATATTATCACAACGACTACTATAAATTAAAAGGAAAAGCTTAATGGACAAAAGAGACATTCATGGATGGAACTAAATACCTATAGGAGCAATGGATACAATAGTTATTACATATAATGGCTAACTCCATATTAAAACCTTAAAGAATGGCTATATAAGAAACTGTGCAAGACTTGAGAAGAGACAATAATGAAGACAAGAAGAAACAACGAAAAAGAGAACTTAGGGAATGGCTATATAAGAAACTGTACAAGACTTGAGAAGAGACAACAATGAAGATAAGAAAAAACAATGAAAAAGAGAATTTGTGCTAAAGGTTTTATTTTAGTATTATTTTATAGATATATTTGTGTAAATTGTAGAGAAATTCATTATCATCTTTGACAGAGTTGCTACATTCTTAAAAATGTAGTAGGTTAGCTATTTGAGATATTAGTGATGAGATTTTGTAGACTTGCATTGTCGTTGTGCTAAGGACTAAGGAGGGAAGGTGGAGTCAAAACTAATAGCCTGTGATATAGTTTGTACACCTTATTTTGATCTTTTTCAAATAGTGAAGCATGTTAGTGTAGATGATCAATTTTTTGGCATGTAGTGTCAAAAGAGAGGATTGACTCACAAAGAAGAACCTTTATAAATACTTACCTAATTTTTTTTTTTGCCTTTATCTCTTGAATTTATTGCTTTTTATATTTTCTTGATATATTTATTATTTTAACCGTTACTTTTGTTTGTGTTTGTCACATTAGTAATCAAACAGGTTGTTTTACCATTTGATTGAGAAAAAAAAAATCATCACTAAACTGCTATAGAAACTTATTTTATACAGTACAATTAGTACCATTTTACCATTAATATGAGTTTTGGGTACAAGCTTATAGTTGCTTCTAAGAACAAACCTGAGCCACCGTCTATTATTATTAGTATGATGGATGAGATGCTGAGATGATTGAGTTTGAGTGTTAAGCTCCATTCCTAGAATGGAAATTTTACTAGGAAAACTTTTAGACTAAGTAGGACAAGAAACATAGTATATTGAGTTCAAATATCATGATAAAAATGAGTGTCTTCCATAAAAGTAAAGAAAAGAGTGTATTCTTTAAGTGGGAATCTTAAGTATCTCACAATACTCGAAAGTAAGTGCTATCAAATGATTATATAGTCGACCATATTTAAGGAGTCAGAATACTTGGTAGCAAACTATATACTTTCGCTAAAGCTAAAAGTAGTGAATACAACAATGGTGACAAAGTATAACATTGATAATTTGGACCTATATGGAGACATCAATCGGAAGTCTTTTTTAGGCATCATGATGCTTTGGAGACTACTTACAACTACACACACATAAAAGAAAGAAAGAGAGAGAGAGGAAAAAATATGGATGAAAAAGCAATTAAAAATTACATTACATATTTAATGATTAAAGATTTTTTTTGGCTTGCAATAAAGTGTGATGAAGAGATAAGAATGGTGTAGTTAACTGTAGGTATACTCACTAAATTGAACTTAGTTGAATTGCAAAATATGTTTGTTATGCAATGGAATTAGATTTGGTGCCTCAATCCAAACTACAATTTAACCAAAACAAACCACATTGCTAAAAAAGTTCCTATGAAAAATCTCATTACACTTTTTGAACCTTTACTAAATTAATTTATTTTATTCTATTTCAACCAAATCCAAATTATTCACGATTAATTTAAATGAATGGGAAGTAAAAAAATTCAATTTAATGCAAGATAATATATGTCAAAATAAATCCATTAAAAGAGATGGAGAGGGAAAAAGGAAAAAAAAAAGTTCTAATGTTTTATAGAGAAATATCAAAATTACTATATGGACTTTGGGTACTTTTCCAATTTTACGCTTAAAGTTTGAAGTTGTTAAATGTTATACCTAATTAGAATTTTGCTTGTTAAATTTCAAACCTAAAGTTTGAAAGTGTTGACTATCATACTTAATTAAACTTTTACTTTTCAAATTTACTACCTCTGTTATCTTCAAAATCATTGGTTGAAGAATATAAGTACAAATGCTAAGATATGGTAGTAACTTTGATTAGTAAAAATTCTATTAGGTATGATATTTTGCAAATTTAAAATTTAAACATAAAATTGAAAAAACAAAATCAAAAGTTCAAGCAATGAATTTTTATTTTTTCAATGCATTAAAAAGTGATTGGAGTCAACTCAAAGTTGTTGGGCTCAAGAGGGGGTAGCAAACTGAGCTACATTTTATCCACTCTTAATTGACCATAGTTAGTGGAAAATAAAAATTGACTAATGTTTTGTTTTTAAGAGTTTTGGGAATGTTTAAAATAAAAATTGGACATCTTAGACCTTAAGTGAGAAATTCTAATCTTAGATCCTTACAAATAGCATTAGATTGAGCACCTAAAACCAGCCAAAGAATATGGGAATGACCTATTGATGTAATGCCTCAATTAGAACACTATTGATTAAGACATTGAACTAGGAGTTTAAAAGTAAATTGGCACTAACTTTCATGTTAGTGAATTGCTAACTAGGGTAAAGTTGTTTACCCAATATGTAAGTTGAAAAGAAGTTACAAGCAAGTCTAACTAGAGCTATGCGGGGCTACCATAGGTGTCTAATAGGGGATTAGGATGCTAATGGCAAAAAAAAAAAAAAATTGCCTTGAGGGTGGCACTACTTTTAATTTGGATTTAGTTCCATATGTTATTATTATTATTATAAAGCTAGCCAAAATTATAAGTTACACTCTAAGTCTGTGATTAGTTGCGAATAACTTAGTTGGTG
Source organism: Laguncularia racemosa (assembly GCA_037954665.1). Classification (NCBI taxonomy): domain Eukaryota; kingdom Viridiplantae; phylum Streptophyta; class Magnoliopsida; order Myrtales; family Combretaceae; genus Laguncularia; species Laguncularia racemosa. Next base: position 3,014,820 of record JBBMOL010000087.1, read on the forward strand.
CTATTTGAATGGTAATTTAAAGATAATTAGTAGTGGATGCTGCACTAGAATAGGCTAAATGTATGTGTTTATGTATATGCATGTTCATGTGCATGTGTGCTTACGTGACTATATACTGGGTACTAGCTTATCGCTTATGGAAAATTTTTTTTCTAGGTATTGCAACTAGATGTAATTATGTATGTATTTGGACTACAAACCTAGGTTCGAGACCAATGTAAGGATGTTAGAGAATTTTTATATTTTATGTTGTTTTATCTTTCTTTGAGTATTTAGTAATTTAGTCAATGAACATTTATGGAGTTGTAAAGTATTGAAAATAGAAGATGTTAATGTGGGATATTGGAGTAATTGTTGAATAATTATAATTTGGGGATATTAATTGTTTTAAATCTTTACACTCATTTTACAATATAACTTATAAGTATGTGGTGGATTGTCAACATTCCTCAATTTCAAGGTTTAAAAACATTTTTTTATCTATAGTATTATTTAATCGACTAATAAATATCTTTTAAACAATTATGTTTTTAGAAGGTAGCTTTGCTTGTAATGTAGCATCACAAGTTACAACTACGACACAACAGGGAGGCTATTCCACTTGATCCATACATGTTACCTTACTCATGCATGCTAGTTTTTGAGGGCTAAACTATCTATAATTCATTTAGTAAATTAGCTTTTTTATCACTATCTTGGTAGAGTGGTAGAAGCTCAAGTCTAGCAAGTGTTAATGTAGAGACTTAACTACATTAGATAGACTTGTGAGGACTACCATGGATTAGCCAACATTTCATGCACTTTACATGGGCCTACAAAGTGAGTGTCATGCTCATTTAATGCAAGTAAAGCCTAGAAATCCAATCCATCTTAAGTTTATTCTATGATATAGATGTATTAGCTGATAATATGTTCATTAAATTAGAGTTGTATTTGAATACTTAGTAAGTAAATGTCTATATACTTGTGTAATAACATAATAGCATAACACATATTAACTTGTTTTGCATTAGTTATTGTCGACTAATAGCCTCACCATATTTGCTTATCGTCTAATATGCCAATTGGAGTTATGCCAACTAATGGAGGAGCACAATTGTTAAGGATCATGATAGGGTATTGTTGTACCTTACGACTCACCAAGAGTTTGCTTATTTAAAACCAATAGGCCTAAAGCCAACACATATAAAGCTAATCTATTCATAGCCAATGGCACCATCTTATCATAGACTTAGACTTAGATTTAGGAGATAAGAATGGATACACAGTTGGGATTGTCATGGAGAGGATATGTTAGAGAATCCCCATCTCTTACACTGAGCTTTATTGTTGGGTTTCACATATCTTAGTAAATCATCATCATCCTTATCAACCATTCAAACCCTCATAATTTAGCAAAGAGTGGATATCTAGCAACATTATAGGCAACTTAGCAGCAAATTCGAGCTCCTTAGTGACTCCCAATCTTGACTCTCATAGCAATCGTTTATCGGTTCCGCTTGCTTTCTAGAAGAAATGTTCCAACTTACTAAGCATGGTAAAGGGGGAGAGGATCACATAACTTCGCCCTTCTACTTAGTGGAGATTTTCCTTCTTCTAGTGGCCATAGTGGAAGAGTTGAAAAGTGAGATTTAGCTTTTTCCTATTGCCATTGAACCATCATCGAAGTAGTACTGGGAGAAGAAAGGATTAGGATGTTTATATATAGCTTATCATATGTAGACTTTCATTATTGTGCTGTGAATGAACATATTTGTATTGATATCCATCTTGATGCAAGTCAATATGTTTAAAGATTAGTCATACTTTTGCATATCTTATTATAACATATATTTAGAGTATGTACTTGTAGTTTAATGTTGGAGTTTGCATCTTAGAGTTTGGGATTTGCCTTTTGAGTTTAATTTGTGCTTAAGTTTAAGCTTGAAATTTGTGTAGTTTGATAATTGGGAGATTGCATTTGGAAGTTCAAAGTTTGAGTTTATATTGGATATTGGAACTTGCACTTAAAGTTGTGTTTTTTTTTTTTTGGAGTTAATGTTTATATTTGTGAATTATTTGTATCTATAACAGTATTATGTTTTTTGTTGAATAGTGACATAGTTAATCAAGTGTGTTTACGCAGGGGCTCCACTGCACATGAGCCTTTAATGCAAACCTATAACCTTAAAGGTGTGCCTTGGCTGCAGTTAGAGATAATTTTTTTTTTTTTGTTAAAAAAAACCTACATCCTTACATAAACAATAAAAATTAATAAATAGCGAAAAAAATAAAAATAGATTAAAAATTAAAAATAAATTAATAATATTTCTTAAAATTTATCTTCCAAATAATATAATAACAAACAGTTAAACTCTTGTCAAATATATAATTTTTTATAAATTTTATCAAATTCTTTTCTCTTGGTATAAGTTAATATACTAAAATAATATTATTTTTTTCTAAAAATTCATGAAATAATGTATCTAAAAAAATTATTTCAAAAATAGATTGTGAAAGCACGGACCCAGCTTATGCCTTGAGTATAATTTTTTTTTCTTTTTTTTGAAAAAAATTATTAATTTTTTTTTTCATACTTTCTTATGCTTTATCTTATAATATACAAAAAAAAGAAGAACAAAAAAAAAAGAGTCCATTTCGTCATAGCTTTATCTCTTTTTTTTTTTCCTTTTTTTCTTTTTATCAATTTAGTAGCCAACAGTCGCCATTTGGTCCTAGCTATAATAGTATCAAATTAGTGTTATATATATATATATATATATGTATGTATGTATGTATGTATATATATATATATATATTATGGGCTTTATAACTCTATATAAGTAAAAAGTTACGATCCTTCAAAGTTGAAAAAGCAAATCGCATTAATATCATTTTTTTTAACTTTGAATGATCATAACTTTTTACTCATGTAGAGTTATAAAGACTTTAATATATAAAAAAAATTGATTTAAATCTACTATAGTTAGAATTAAATGGGAATGAAGAAGTTACGGTTGCTTTTCATTCTTTAGAGCATTCTGTGATGCTTCAAGAAGGAGTGCTTTTCATTAAAGGGCAGTAACCTATTACCCATTGGAGTTAGGCCTTGACATTGTTTGATATTTTTATGATGGTTAAATTATTATGTTTTTATAGTTGTTAGCTACCGAATTGGTAAAAAAAAGAAAAAAGAAGACAAAGTTATGACTAAATTAACTTTTTTTTATATATATTATAAGATAAAATATAAAAAAATATGAAAAAATATTTTTAATAATTAAAAAAAAATTGCATCAAGGCGTGAAATAGCCATACTTTTATAATTTATTTTTAATATAATTTTTTATACATTATTTTATAAATTAAAAAATATATATTATTTTAATATATTCCCCTCCATATATCGTCTTTCAAATGGAAAATTTCCGTACAAAAAAACTGTTTAACTACAGTACATTCGCAACTGCTGTTTCTCGTACGATCTGGAAATGCCGTTCTGACACATCATCCCCACTCTCCTGTTTCTGTTCTCTCTTTCTAATTATATATATGTGTCTAATACTACAGCATCTGTGGCAAGCCCTCTCTGGAGCATCCTTGCAAAGCCACGTTCGCTTCTTCTTCACCGCTTCGTACTTCTTCTTGCATGTTTACTGTATTCTCATAGACCAATTCCCAAAGAACCCAGATTTCAATATGGGAGATCGAGTAGCTGTAGAAGATGGCAATAACACTACTGCAGATCAAAACCTTGTGCTGGACATATACCCACTTTCTTGCTACTACTTTGGTTCTAGAGATGCACCTCCTTTTAAAGATGAGACCTTTAGTGATCGTATACTAAGAATGAAATCAAAGTACTTGTCTTTTTCTTCTTTCAGTTTATTGGGTTTTGTTTAATTTTTGTATTCTTTTGTTGGGTTTTCGAAATTTGTTGTGTAAATTTTGTTTGTTTGTTTTTCAGCTATGAGGCTCATGGATTGAGGACTTGTGTGGCAGCAGTCATCCTGGTTAGTATTGGTTCCTTCTTTTTTTTTTTTTTCCTTATATATTTTTTGGGGGAAATTTCTTTAAATTATTGGTAAATGATTATGTATGGAATAATGATCATAACTCAGTCTTATAAGCAGAAAATGCATTTTACTCCTAGCTGTATGCGTTTGCTGCGGAACACGTTCTCTGGACTTCTCATGATAATCATTAGTTATGATAGTATGGGAGACCATGGGAACCACCGGCACTGAGTAGTGGGAAATAACTAATAACTAAGGGCTGTCCCTAAGTCATTTTCTAGTATGTATTCCAACCAATCATATGTACACATGAGGATAAAAAATTAATACATGATTATGTAAGTTTATTCTACCAAATTAAGTGTGTATATATGATTGGTAGGAACACACCTTAAGTTAGAAGGTTATAGATAGTAAATATTTATTGAGAATAATAACCATGGAAAATTCAGGAAAACAGTATCCTCTTTTCTATGGACATTTTTCGTGATTGCTAATTATTATCAGTTATCGGCTGTCACACTTAGCTTCACCAATCACTAAAGCTATTAGTAAATCATGACGAAAAAAAAAGGGGTTTGTGACATGTTTTCTAAATAGCAAACACAAGAAATAGAATGTGTTTTTGATAGCCGATCCATCTTATGAATTTGTTAGCTTCCATGGCACGTATATCTATATTCCCTGCTTTCTAAATTTCATAAAAAGGCCAGTCATAATATTTGTTATAAGAACCCTATAATTTGAAAATGGTGCATATCGTAGTCTATGGCGATAAGTACTTTTTATGTAAAACTTGTTTAAATTACGCACAGTTAAGTACGCTATGGATTGAATTACAAGTTTTTAAAGAGTCAGGATTTACTGTTAAAAAGTTTTTGGACTAAGTTCAAGGAAAAGTTGCAGTCACCAATAAAGATTTGGTGTCTGTATAGATTGAACGGCATTGCTTTTGCTTCTCCCCCGGTTTGAGTCAGTGAGATGCTTGTTCAGATAGAATCATGATATATGATCCGAAGTATAATTCCAAAACCAATTAGCCAATCAAGTGATATGGTGACAAGTGTTAAACTTTTGCTCTTACATGAGATAACGAGTCAGTCTTTATTAGACTTTCCAGCACATTCAGTTAGGTTTTGGAACAAAACTAAGCACACTACATTTTTTGAGGAAAAGAGTGAGTTTACGGTGATACTTCTGCTTTCACTTTTTTACAGTTCTGTGTAATTTTTCATTTGAAGGTATTATGCCATCTAGAATATTCTTGATCGGAGTTGTTTTTTCCAGATTTGGCGCAATTGCTGGCTTTCTAATCCTGATGAGTAGCTAGTCGTTCTTATTTTCTCAAAATCTATCATTTCATGACATAACACAGATGTAGAAGTAGAAGATATCTGAATACAGCCAAAAAAAGGAAATAGGGGGCAAATTACACTGACTTTTCTTGTTACCATTAGAATTACATAGATACCCTCGATTTCATAATTGTGCACCTAAAACCCTCTTATGGAATTTGTTAAAAATGTTCATGTAGCTACAAAATTTATTATAGGGGTGTTTGCGTATTAATAGAACTTACTAGGGATGCGATTCAAATGACTGGTGTAAATGTATAATTAAAAAATTTGGGAGTAATGGAGTAATTTCAAAAGTTCCCAAGAGTGGTTGATGCAATTCACCCAAAGTAAAAAAAAAGGTAACTGCCTGAACACCACAGGCATGGCTGGTTTCATGCCAATTTTGTCTAGTTAATTTTTTAAGTTGGGTAGTGATTGCAACTTGTGCTTTTAGCTTGATAATTTTTCCATTTTATCAGGTTGAGCTGTTCAAACATCCACATCTTTTGCTGTTACAAGTGCACAATTCCAGCTTTAAGCTTCCTGGAGGTCGATTAAGACATAACGAATCAGGTAATTCCACATTTCCTCAACTACTTAATAAAGAAGTGTACAAATAAATGAACATTCTCGATGATTAATCAAGATGGTGCTGCTGTTTGGATCTAACAATCCTGTTCAGAGATTGCGGGGCTAAGACGTAAGTTGTCAAGCAAACTTTCTATGGTTGATGCAGGGGATGAGGCAGAGTGGGAGGTATAAAACAGTTTATATTCTTGATATGGAAATCTTATGGTTCATTGGGCTTTCTCATTATGATTCCCCTGTTTTAATTGTTCAGGTGGGAGAATGCCTAGGAATGTGGTGGAGACCTAACTTTGAAACATTGATGTACCCTTATTTGCCTCCTAATGTGAACTGGCCCAAGGTTATTGCTAAATAGCCTGCTTAGTTCTCTGTGGAAGTTTTTTCTTGGATTTGTTCTTATCTGTCATTTTTATTTTCCTTAATTTTGTTTTATTCCTTGCATCCAGGAATGCGTTAAACTTTTCCTTGTCAAGTTACCTGAAAGTAGGAGGTTTACCACTCCAAAGAACCTGAAGTTGCTTGCCGTTCCACTATGCCAGATCCACGAAAATCACAAGGTATAAATTCTTCTTTAGATACAAGGGTGCATCCATGAACGGTCAGATGATCACTTATGACAAATTAATTTTAACTTTTTTCCTTCAGACATATGGGCCGGTAATAGCAGGAGTGCCACAGCTGCTATCGAAATTTTCCTTCAATATAATTGATTCTTGAGCTTGTTGCTTATGGGATAGGAGAGGCCCTAGGGTGAATAGATAGCAAGAGTGAAACATTTTACAAAATTCTGTTTTGAGACATTGAGTTATGTCTTTTGGGAAGTTTTCTTTTATATGCTCCATATTTCCACCTCACTGGACACGATGCAGTGGTTGATCTCTCCATCAAAATGATTTAGCCAAAGGTGTGCACATTGATGAGCCTGTACTACAGTTGTATACTTGTAAATAGAAGTTTGTGTAAACTACTGCTTGGGACATCTATATACGACACAGATCTATTTTGGTGTGAACTATATGATTACACATTGTGTTAATTCTTCTGCAGTCATGCTTAAATTGTCAATTCTTTTTGCTGGGTGTGGAAGCCTGGGAGCATATTTCCTGATTTTCATGTTTTGAACCTTGTGTGACATTATTTAATAGTCATGAAAATTGATCTCATCTTAGAAGGATCATAATCTTGGATTTCCATTTCCCTTATGATTAAGAATCTAATTTTCCCATGGTTCAAAGTTCTTGTCATCACCACCACTATTGGCATCATCACTACCACCACCATTGGTTCCACCTTTACGGCCAATTCACCATCATCACAAAACAATGGAGTTCTTTCTCCTCTTACTGCTATTTTTCCTTTTAGACATTAAGTGATTCCCACTCAATGAGATTAATCAAACAATAAATTCATCAAACAAAACATAGCCTTAATGTTAATCTAGACTTTGAATGACCATTGTGTTGTTTGACATCTGCATGGATTACATGCTCTTGCAATTTATCACGAGCCGGATCCGAATAGATTAGACATGGACTAAACAACATCAGAAGAACAGCATCAGTTAAGGATCTTGCCATAATTGGGTCTTTGTCGAGTAAACAGCAGCTAAGCAACAGATAAGAACATAGCAGCCTTCGACTTACCATTGTGTTGTTTGATCTAATCTGTATGGATTACATGCTCTTATCAATTTATCACGAGCTGGATCCTAATAGATTAGACATGGACTAAACAACATCAGAAGAACAGCATCAGTTAAGGATCTTGCCATAATTGGGTATTTGTCTAGTAAACAGCAGCAAAGCAACAGATAAGAACATAGCAGCCTTCGACTTGCTGATGGAACAGATCATGGACTAAACAAAATAAGCAGAAATTATGCAACCCAAGACCGTGTACAAGCAAGACTGCCCAATATTTTTGAGCAAGAAGTAATCGAAATAAGTAATATCAATCACAAGAATTTCGCTCAGATATTCTGCAAACTCATCAACTTGGCAGGAAAGCGACACACCCGATTTTGCCCTGACAAAGGGATGATTTTCAAAGAGATCAACTTAATAATGACCATTTACAATTAGTCAAGAAAAGGTGATATCAACCGAATAAGGCTTGGTTTTCTTCTCCATTGTACATTTTTCTTTTTTTTTCTTTTAATAATTCATAATTTATTAATCCAAAAAAAGATATACAACTATTAATAGAATGCATAAATTTACATCACAAATACAGATACAATAGATAAGTAATTTAATACAAGGAAAATTCTTCCAAATTCCAAAAGAGTAACAAAGTTCTAATTTGATTGATTAAAAAGCTTAAGTTAGGAAGACTACTCCTTAAACACACTTTGTTGAGGATTCTCCATATACAATAGACCACGATGACGGCTAAACTCATCTTTCAAGTTTGGAGAATAAGGACAGAGGAGTCAGCTGTTGCTATCAATAAAGCTGTGGCACTCTGCCAATCTTTGAAGGATGGCACGCATTATAAGAGGTTACAAACCAATCCCCATATGTGAGAAGTATATCTACAATTAAATAATAGATGGAAGTGATCTTACTAGCCTTGTTGACATAGAAAACAGGTTGCAGAAATAGTAATTTCCCAAAAGACTAGTTTGTCAAGATGGATAATAGACTAGTCATAGGATAAAAGAGTACCTAGACAGAGAAGTCTTGTTCCATGATACATATTTGATATTATACTACGGATGAAGGAATACAAACAAAACTTAAAGACAACTTCTACCTGCCTCTAGGAAGTCTTAGGTTAACGCAAAATGATTAGCCAGGCAAAAAATAGGTTGGCCACACTGCGTTAATCATTCTACGCATTGTATGACATACTTGCTGTCGATTAGATTTAGATATACAAATATATTAAGAACCTTCCATGTATAGAATTCATGGTGATGACTTCTTTTTGAATTTTCTCTGAGCTTTTAGGTCTACTACAATCACACTGATGTTATCTCTACTTCCCTTCTGAAGAGCAAGCCTCGAAAGGTAATCTGCAGCTGCTTGAGCAGCTGGATCTACTCCCTCGCCTCTTTCTGCAGGGAGTGTGTCGCCATTCTTTTTATGCCAATGGAGGATTCGTCTTCTGGCCACATCACAAACCTCCTCATTTGTCATGACGTCCCAGAGACCATCACTAGCAAGAATGAGGCACTCGTCTTCCCTCTTTCGAGGGAAGAACACCACTTCAGGGTCAGGAATGATTGAAGGCTTCAAGTACCTATCACCTGATGACAAAAGAATAAGTTATTAAACCTAATACATGATAGGAACTGGCAGTCACAAATAGCAACACAGGCCCTGCAGGCACAATTTTATTTGATTCAATGGATTCTTGCGAATTGTACACTGAAGTGGAGGGAACGAGTTTACACTTCATGAACACACATCAGTCATTCAATCAATGGAACTAAGTTTACCACTCAATTTGCGCTCTTGCAGTAAATATTCAATTGCTTACTGCTGTACGTGCATTACTTGCATGCATTAATGACTCTTCATTCTCCGATATGTTGGCTTTGCTTTAGTAACAGTAAGTGGAGATTGCTTGGATGGCAGCTCCAGAGCATATTCCCTGAAGAACCAGTAGCTTAAGTACCAGATATTATCATTACTTCCTGGACAATTACACCTCCAAACCATCACAGTGACAACTCAATTGCAAGACTATAGCTCTATCAATGGAGTTATCCCACTCTTTCCAATGGCTAGCTTTGCATGATTTCCTTTTTGTAAGCAAGCATTGCAGGAGTAATAAAAGATCACCATCACGATTGATTACTCAGGTTCATATCTATAATGAACTCATCTAAAAATAGTAGATGTAACTTAAAAGGCAAGTTTGTATATATAGCATTTGATATCTCTTCCCATGTGTATGCTAAAACCTTGATTCAAACCCAACAAGTGAGTTAATAAAATGAGGAGAGGATGCTGATGCCAGGATTCGAACTTAAGGCCTCATTACTTTAAAAATCACATTAGATTATAAACTAGTGATTCAAACTTAAATCTCGTGTCAATATCAAGTAGATTCAGATCTACATCCAATTCATCTAAAAGCTTAAACCAGTATATATAAGTATGTTTTTATATTCATACATAGATCCAAATAATTAGAGAGCACATATATTACTTAAAATTCAACGAGGACACTAGCTTTCACTTTTTTTCAGCAGAAAATGATCAGAATGCTCAAATGCATGCACACACAAATCAAACTTAGACAAACCCATATTAGTAAGGACATACCAATAGACCTTGACATTGCAAGAACACCACAAACACGAAAACCATCCCATTGTATAACCTTTCCACCGACACTTTCTATCCGTGCATACTCATCTTCTCTATTTGGCTGTAAACAATTTTTTTTGGTAAGTTTGGCTGTAAACAATTGATGATCAAAATATCTCCTAATTAACGAAACAGCTAAATAGATGAATAGCTATTTTCAAGTATGATTCCATGTGTTAGAAAGATGCAAAAGCAATGTGCCTTACCTTGTGGTCTACTGACAAGGCAAGAGCTTCTTTTCCGCGACAAAGGACTGCTCTTGAATCTCCACAATTTGCAATTATAATATGGGTTGAACAAATTAAGCCAACAACAGCAGTAGAACCCACTGTTTCTGGGGCAATAGGTTCTTGCATAATATTTCCATTTCCGGCAATCTCATCATCCACTTTTTTAAAGCAGTTTGAAAAAGCCTTCTCCAAGTGCTCCCGCTCACCATTGACAGACCTTTTGTTGCCAAAGCTCATTTTTGCAATTTCCATCTCTTCAACCAAAGCCAAATGGATCCTTGAACAGCAATAATTAGCAACCTACACGTAAATCTTCAGTATTGGTGGATGCAACATCATAAAGAAGTGCTTATAGATATACATATATTTTTTTTCTTTTGGGGGAGGGGGTGGTTAAACAGTGGTTATAGACCTTTTTCCCCCTAGAAGGTGCTGAAAACACTTTGACATATCCAATTGCAAATGTGCACGCATACCCACACAAACATATAATATATATTGAACAATAAAGAGGGTGCTTACTTGACTGCCGCCGTGTCCATCATAGACACCAAAGAAATGAGCCATTAAATTGGTACTTTCCCTTCTGCAATCATCTATTAGAAAATGTGATGGAATTTGCAATAATTTTGGCACCACTGCCACAGCATCCTCCATCTCACTTCTCATTCCGCAGATGGAATTGACTCCCCATAGGGGTATGTAATCCAATTTCAGGGCAATACTCAAAAACTTATCCTCAACTTTCTCTGGACAGGCATCCATGGAAGAATTCAACCTACTAGATGAGTTCAAATTGAAATTTGTTTCTGCAGACATGGATTTCTCATCATAAATAACTTCAATGTCAGGGGTCACAGAAGGTGAACATGATTTCTCGATAAATGGATTGCCATCAGGTGACATTGGCACCTCATTTTCATCTTCTCCAAAAGATGCGTCAAAAACCAATCCATTTACATTACTAACAGTCTTCCATAAGCTGCCTCCTTTTTTTTGATCTTCAATGGCCGAAATGGCTACCATGCTAACATCACCTACTATGCTCTTAGAACAAGAGCCTGCCACTCCACCATAACCAGAGATTGGAGGTGATATCAACGTGGTATGGTTTGATAACAAACTAGCAGTGTTTGCTATAAACTTAAGTCCAGTGACTTCCATCTGGGTTTTCAATGTTGATTCTTCATTAATCAGACTATTCAGCACAAATGGCACAGCAAGAGAAGAAGACATCTCCTCCATCAATAAGCTTTACCTTTTTTTTCTTTGGGTGTCACCTGAAAATCTTAAAATACCAAATCTCTTCAAACCAATAAGAGCGCCAACTCCCTCACTTCCTTTCTCGTCTTGTCAGAATTAATCTACAAGCTAACTTGAGCAACTTGCTTATGTTTAGTGAGAGAAGCTGTGCATGAGAGTCCACATACTGGAATACAGGGGCACTGCCAATTATATGAAGAATGAGACGGTTCCTTATTAAGGAAAGAAAGAACATATGAAAAATATTCAAATGACACCTCTTTATTATGGGATTCCCAAGATAAAACAATATCTTAATTTAAAGTAGATAAACATGAATAAATGAAAAGTCAAAAGACCACGTCTTAAAAACCATAAATAGAAAAGAGAAGCAACTTCCCTGTATCTGAGGGAACTGATTCAATATCTAGAAAGCTTTGAGCTCGCTCTCTCAATTAATTTCACCTTAATGCAACTGAAAATGAATTCACACGATTTGGAATTCCAACTAAAAACAGATTAACTTAGCTATGCCAAATTATTGGGTGGTCCCAATTACGAAGAGATCATGGGTTGCATACTGGTCCCCCTTATTTTAGCTCCTATATCATGTTGACCCAACTTGTGCCCCACATGGGCTAACAACAGTTGCTAAGTAGGCTGAACCAGAATGAGAGTGCAATAATCTTTCTTCAGCAACCCTGTTACACTCCTGCCGCCGGCTCCACCGGGAATCACACCCTTCACACGCGTGTACTAGAGATGTGGAGCCAAGCCCAAGGAGAGTGGAAGGCGTGACAGCAACTAGGAGAATGTGGGGAGAAGTGGAGGACGTGGTAACAAGAAGGACATGGAGCGGGCCCTTGAGGAGGCAGAGTAGTGGGGTAGTGGGAAGGCTAGTGATCCACCTGTGCGCTAGGAAAAGGGGGGAAATATGTAACTACTAGAATTATCCACTTGGCTATATATATGTACGCAAAGGCAATGAAACATCATCTGGAAATTTTATAAAGTTCAACTCCCTTGAGATCTTAGGTTCTCTCTTAACAAGCCTAAACAACTAAGTCACCATAGGAAAGCTAGGACGCAAGGCTGGGTCCACGGCTAAGACATCCTCTAGCGAATCCCATAGACCCCACACAAGGCAGCAAGCCGCAGCTGCTAACAAACCCATCCTCACAATTTACGGGATTTCCTAAGGCTCCATTCAAACTCTAATAATCATAGATATCATAAACATGATGCCTTTTCTTGTGCACTGATAAACATACTTATGACAAAATTTAGAAAATGGATATCTTGGCTGCTTGATTAGCAGAAGTCCCATGATCTCCTAAATCATCTGGTACTCAGCTCCAGGAATTAGTGTCTTCAGAATCTTTTACAACACCGCAATAATAACCAGGCGAAGTATTTAATCCATTAAACCTACTGAAACAGTGAATTTTAGGAAGACCTGGTAATGGGCGGGCCTGCAATCTCTGGAAATCTATATCACTCTCTAATATTCCCATTAATTCCACCTAAATAACCACCAACCGTTGACAAAGAAAGACCAAATTTTGTGACTCAACACTTTACTCAAAATTATGTATCCGAAATCCTAATAACGCTGGACAACATACTACTACATCACAACCCCCAAAATCGTAACTTCTCTCACATCCACTTAACAAAATCAAAACAATAAAATCCCAAAATCCATAAAACACAATCCTTTTCACCAAAACATGGAAACTAAACATAACATCTCAAGAGCCATCAAGAATTTATTTTTTTTTAAACTAAAATTGGAAACTTTGGAACATTAAAACAAATGGGTAAATAAATTTTAATTATCCAAAAAAAAGAAAAACAAATGGGTAAATCCACTTTACTAAACAGTAACTTCATACCAAGTAAATAATTACAATACATACAGTCTGAATATGCATCAACTTAAGATCTTTTAGGAGCCTTTAAATAATATATGAAAAATTAAGACATTAGAACAAATGGTTAAACTCACTACTAGACTACACGATAACCTCATACCCAGTAAATCGTTACAAAACATAACATCCAAAGCAGCATCAAGTTATGATCTTTACACTGAATTATGAAACTTTATGTTGAGGATACAATCATACAAATGGGTAAAGCAGCTCACCTTCAAGAATAGAGAGAAACGGCGTCTTGGAAACAGAGATGTGACAGAGTAACTTTGAGAGAAGGAACGTAATGGAGATGAAGGAGAGAGAAAGCTGAAAAAAGAAAACAGAGTTAAAAAGAAGAAGGAAAAGAGCACACGTGTCCTCTGTACTTTAAAAAAGGAGGTATGTACGTATATATTGAAATGGAGTGTTATATTGTGCAATGTATACACATTTATTTATTTATTTTCTCTTTAATTATAGACCAAGTACATCAAAGTCAAGTAAGATTGTAATGTTAATTATTAAATATGGGAAGAAAATTTAAAAAAAGAAGAAGAAAGTAATCGAGATGAAATGGTAAGAATTTTTAATCGTTTGATATTCCAATTATGCAGTCCAACATTTGGAAACTTTTGGCATAGCTTCAAGATGATTTACTTCTGTTGGCTTTGGCAAGAAAATAGGTAAAACTGACATCTTAGCAGCTGAGCTATGAGGAATATATTAGGGATCAAATACTGTAACATGATGGGGTTTACAAAAATCGAAATCAATACAGACTCAGCCATGTTAGCGCACCTAATAAGCCAAACATCAAATCCAAATATTAAAACTAAACTAACCAATGCTTTCTTTACTTGCAGGCGAGAACTACAATGACCATGTGACATCAAAATACCCTACACGCCCAGAGAAGGTAACATCCTAGCAGATTGCATTGCAAACCGAATGCAAGAAGGAAAATCCAGAGATCTTATAGCCTTTATCCCACTAGAGGAGCTACAAACTTATATTGTAAGCGATGCAGCAGGATATGGGTCTGTAAGAGTCAAAAAAACGAACTGCAAATGTAAATAAATAGGCTGGAAAGTAGGAGGAGCCTGCACCATCCCAGTCTGTGTAATAAGTAATGCAGTGTTAGTCCTGCTCTATCTTTAAAGCTTAGAGTCACAAGTCCATGTTGTCTTAGTATCCACAATGTACTCATCCCAATAAAAAAAGAAAGAAAAAAGATAATTTACTTTGTTTTTGGAGTCCGAAATTCAATATAAATTTGAATATAAGATGAAATATACGAAATATGAATACACGCATAATCTAAATTTTAGAAATAGTTGAATTGTTTAGATAAATAAAGTGTTTTTTAGCAGGAATTACAATGTTGTATGCGAGTTAAACTAAAGCAATACTGCATCAAATTCAAACTTGATTAAGTTCATTTTAGCTTGAGTTTAACCCCAATGCTAAGTAATGTTTAATGAACTCAAAATGACTTGATTATGCTCGTAAGCCCATGTAAGCTCAATTATCTAAAATAATATTTTTTTAATAAAAATAATATTATAATCAAATTTCATTTGAATTTGAGTAATATTTAAGTTTTAATAAACTCGATTAAATTAATTAGTTATTTGAATTAAATATCATAAAATTTGAATTCAACTACTCGACAAACTATTTAATACTTTGAGGTAAATGACTCAATTATTATTGAATCGAATTCAAGCATTTGTCGAGCCGAACTCAATTAGTCCACGTAATGGCTTAGCCTATATATACACCTAAAAGAAATTTACACCTCGTGATGCATATATATACACAACCCCCTTGCCAAACTACTCATATATCTTCTATGCGGTTTCCTTTTTTTTTTTTTTGGGTTAATTTTTCTTTTTCTTTTTTAAATGAATGCCTCGTTATCTAGTTTGTGCGTGTATGTACATACATATATGGAGTCCTTTCATGAATTTGATTTTTGTATAATTAAAGTACATAATCAAAATTGGAAATTACGAAATGTAAATTAATCAATATTAGTTTTGATAAATATTTTTTCTCTAACAAATCTCTCCGAATATCCATTATCGAATATATATATATTCTAAATTCTAATCAACCGTAAATGGAGAAATTTACCCGACGACGGAGCTTTAAAATTTGAATTTTGAGAAAAAAGCATAAAAGACAAAGCTAAATAAATAAATAAATAAAATTTTAATGCTATGACGTGAAGAAAGCATGCCTTCCTTTTTTTTTTAAAATTTTCTTTTGTATGTTCTCTAATACGATGTTTCATTTGTCCAGTCTAACCTCGATCCAAAATTCTATATTATCCGAATAAGAAGACTGATAATGCATGGACTTCAGGAAGAAATTCGAATATCTCTTCTAGGAGTGCAATGCAACGTTGTATTACATTTACAACAATAATCCAAATGTTTTGGAGGAGGATTTAAAAACCCAAGTCTCATATGTGATTTCACATAATTTGAGATGTAATATTTAAAATAAAGCATTTATTAAAATCTAAAAAGAATTATTTATACTTTTAAAGTTTTAACAAGTATTGTTAAGATTTCCATTAAGAGATGACAATTGCATTAACGAATAAGACTTATATTTTATTTCATTTTGAATTTATATCTTAAAACTTAAATAAAAATAACAAATAATAATTAGTTAATACTATAATTATATTTCTTTGTTTGGTAACCATATTTTTTTATATCATATATCGTATTAATTTTATGTTTTAACTTTAAAACTATATTCTTAATCCTATGGATAATTATTCATATTATAGGATCACGACACAACATTTTTCCTAGAGCAAAATTCGTAATGAACCTTGGAGGAAGGACACATGCCCCATTCCTATAGAATACTTAGGTTAGGTCAACCCAACCACGATAAGGGTATTAAAAAGAGATGGAGGTTTCGTGCAGTTAGCCTCCATGAGGCCTCTACGTGTCTAGATTTAAGAGAAGTTAGAATTGTTTTTTTTTTCTAAAGGAGTCTGTCTATTTGTTTGGTGGCTTTCCAAACTTTTAAAACATGATTGAGTTGATGAAATCACATGTAAATATACCTTTTTTTAATTTTTCGATGCTGCATTATGTGACGACACATGTTGGTGGTTGCCATTACGACAGGAAAAAGAAAGTTAGAAACGTTATCTCACCAAAACGTTGTTGAATCTAGGTGGTCTCTTCTTTTTCTTGGCAAAATTTTATATGCCCAAGTAAGTTAGGTAGGTATCTTTTGGACGACTCTATCATAAAAAGGCATAATAATTTAGGAAACTATACAAAATGGAAGAAGCATACAATATACAAAAGAGCAAAACAAACAATTAATAAATAAAGTAAATGTAAAAAAGAAATTTATGAATAAGAGGATAAACGTTTTGGATCAATTTTAAATAGAAGATCGAACTTTTAATTAATTAAAATAGATATTAATATTATATTATAGTTAAAATAGATGATCGGATTTTTAATTAAATAAAATAAAATATCACATTATATTAAGTAATTCAAATTGAAAATCCTATCATTATTATGCAATCATATCACATTAACTCAATTTAAGAATGTTAAAATGGTGTTGTGATGGAATTCTCTATTTGAATTAGTTAATATTACATTAATTTTGTATTTAAATTATTTAAAAGTTCAATCTTCTATTTGAATTTAACTTTAAGCATTGATATCATTATTTGTGATTTTCCTAAATGTGAAAGTTGCTATGAGATGGGACTCATACCAATCTGCTTGCCTCTTTTGCAACTCACTCTAATAAGAAACCACTTGCTATAATAAAAGAGAAAACTTTGAGCTCGCAAGATAACAAAACTTAATTTTTTTTTATATCAAATCAAGGTTAAAATTTAGAAAAATAGAAGTTTCTAAAACAAAACATTATTGTGGATCCTAGGGATCTAAATTCAATAATCTAAAACCCTAAAATCATACGTTAATTTTGAAGTTAAGTTAGAAATATGACATTTGAATTAAGAAACAATAAACTTGCACCCCCTCCCAAAAAAAAAAAACATGAATCATTAAGCAAGCTTATTAATTTAGATTATGAGATGAAATTTTAAAATTAAGTATAAATACTAAATTTCTAAAAAATAAAATTTTAGGTATTGAATTGCCTAAATAAAAAGGTAGAGATATTTTATATACCTTCATCCCCATAAAAAAAAAAACAAATAAGTCTATTTTGTATGTGAATATTTCATTTAGATATTTAATTTTATAATTGGAATATATATATATATATATATATTGCTGAAAAATGCTTTTATTTGAAAAAAAAAAAAAAAAGCCAACCAAAAGGCTGAAGAGTATATTATAGAATAATGTAAACTTATATTTTTAAGTATTGTATGATAAACCAGGAAATAAATATGCAAAATACACCCAACATTTTGTCTTTATTTATACTCAAAATATGATTAACACAATCCACTCCTCTCTCACACCAAATTTGGTATTAAACGTCATTTTATTTAGGTGGTACTGAAATACAAATTCCCTTTTCATGTGGGCTTCATTTCCAAAACAGATAAAAGGTTGAGGTGTATAAAATAAAGCCATGTTCATCGCCCCGTGTCTGGTGATGAAACCGAAGAGAAGAATTCATTTAAAAAAAAAAACTTTTATAAAGAAATTTAGAGATAAAATAAATAAAAAATTATAACATTAATAAATCCCAAATGGGTTCCTTATAATAATATCGTATACGTGGAAATGCAATATCTTCAAGAGATTGGCACCGAAGTTGGGACCACTGAGAAATGGCCACGTGGTGATTTTGAGATCTGAATGAGGGGAATTTCTATGCGCCAGCTAGATACAATGGACTGACTGATCCCATCTATTCTCATAGGTAGGTCTCCGGTACAACGAATGCAGAGGAATTTATTCACTGTCACCGGTGTGTCATCCGAAAAATCAATAGTTCTGTTAGGTGTTGATCCCTGGTTTGTCACGATGTATAAAAGTCGGTATAATTTAAATATATATATATATTTAAATAAATAGCAATTCTATTGTAATTTTATTTTTTAAAAATAAATATTATAGTATTTAGTTATATTTTAAGTTTATAATAATAATTTTATAAAAAAATTATTATAAAAAAGATTAAATGATTATTTATTTTTTAAATTTACAAATAATAATATAATATTAAAATAGATTTTTCTTTTATAATATCCTTATTAAAATTTAAAATCGATATAAATTAATAATAATCTTATTATAGCTGTATTATATTTTTAGTAATAATTATTTCATTAAGACTTTGCTCCATTCAATGAAATAAAGAGATAGCATTATATGTTTTATAAAGTTCATAGTGTACTATGCTAATATGTAATACATATTATATATTCTTAAAAATTAAGTTAATGAAAATATTAAAATTGATTAAAAAAAACCCGTAAAACACAGAAAAGTTTTCAAAAGCATACAATAATACATGTAATTCAACTATCTCGAATATTCAAGAAATTCTTTTGATTCACGCTTAGGAAAATGAGATAATAATTCAACTATCCTGCGACTAAGTGTCTAGGCACTAGTATTATAATTTTGTTTTTCAGTTTAACTATCAATGTCAATTTTCAATTTGCTCAAAATTGAAAAATAATAATATTTTATGTAAATAATATAAAAAAAAATAGTCCAATTTTTATTAAATATATAATCATCGATAATTCTTTTTTCAGGATTTATCATTTTTCGAGTATATAATTGCCCTCAACTTATTTTTAGTAGTTATGATGCTTTTAATATCGTAGTCACGCTTTACGACTAAGACTCTGGCCATCGACTTCTGAAAAATTAATTTGACTGTTTTATAATAATTTGGTCAACACATAAGGACTTAACCATGTATTATATTATCTTATGGAAAATCCATGATTATAAGTCAGCTATCAAAACCTTTAAAGGATTAGTCCCAAAGTACATATAGAATATCACACAAAGTGACTAGGAAATTTTATGGCTTCCTCAGTGGAGGACAGAAAATAAAATTTTATTCCTTCATGTGTTGTAATGTATTATAGTTTTCACTTATGCCAGAATAAAATCTTTCCAATCTCTAAATACTATCTTCGTTGATATTGTTTCCAATTTGATACTTTGTGATATATAAAAAAAAAAAGAAAAAAAGTAAGAAGATGATATATATATATATATATATGTATATATATATATTAAATATTCTAGAAAATACTTTTAAAAAAAAATAGAAAAAGTATATTTTTAATCTCTAACATTTAACTTTTTTTTAATCAAGTCCTTAATCTTTTGTTTATTACATACGAATTCTCAATGTTTATGAAATTTTGCAAATGATTTTTTTTTTTAGCACTGTTATATTTTTTTTCTTAGTTTTTGACATGTGATGGTTTCTGATTCGTTCATGTAATTAATTTAGATAATAATAAAATATTAATAAATTAAATTATTGAAAAGATAAAATACGTAGAATATTAAAAAAATGGTAGAAATTTTAGAAAAAAAAAACAATTAGATATTAAAAAAGAAAAATTACAACCAGCCATCACCCCCTCTCTTCCCCCGCCCCCAAACAAGTCTAAACAAGTCTGCCTTGGTATTTTTTATTTTTTTTAGATTTATTTTTTATAATTTAGTTTATTAATATAATATTATTTATCTAAATTAATTACGTGGACAGTAAAAACCACCATGTATTAACAACTAAACAAAAATGTAACGATGTTAAAAAAAAAAAAGGCTCGAATATAAAAAATAAAAAATTTAGAACTTAACTAGAAAAATGGTAAAACTTTAATTTACTTTTCCCCAAAGAAATGGAAAACTTGGTCAGCATCAAATCCAAGCTTTTGTAGCCTTGAGAGTGCCCCAACTATAGCATGTTGCAATAATTAGTTACAACCTTCACTCACGAAATACAAGAGATAAATCACAAGTACAAAATCTTTGTCCCTTCTAAAAGGGAAGGCACAGATGTTCCTAAAAGTTATCCCTTATCATTTTATGTATTTTTTAATGAATATATGATACATTTTAAAATTAATTACTAAAGTAGGGTTTTTATAAAGTTATTATAAAAATAGGAGAGTGAAGATGTATATTGTGTATGTGCCTTCAATGTAAGTGTAATTTTTACACTAAAGGTACATATAATATATGCGCCTTCTATTTAGTACCACTTTAAAACATATAATGAATAGAACAAAAGGACACAAAACATACAGGAAAAAAAAAAAAAAAAAAAACAAATACCCTCTCTTGAACACCCATCTCTACAAACCTATAAAATCATCCAAGAAGATCGACTTTTCTTGCTAAAACAGGTAATTCAAACATGTTTATAGTATTATTTACTTAGATTTTGTTGAATTTATAATAATTTATATCTGAAATACACAAAAAACCCAATAGTTACATAGTGTATAGATATTAATATTTTATTGATCAAATCATGTAATATGTTGTGTAATATTCAGTTTCTAGCATATGGATGATAGTTTGTATGTATTGGTTGTTATTGCACATTAAATTAAGCAAGATATATTGACAAATTAATATTGCATGCCAAGTGTTTGTTAAAATCCCTCAATGGAATATAGTAGAAGTTTGGAGGCTTTAAAAGTATTGTGCATGTTTGCTATGATTATGCATGTTTGTTAGGCTCGAACTAACATGTGATATCCTTGTATTAGTAGGTTATTGTTACACATTAGATTAAGTAAGATATGCTTATGAAGTAATGTTGCAATGTAAGTGTTTGTTAAAATGCCTGAATGGAATGTAAGAAAAGTTTGCAAGCCTTGAAAATGGTTGATTTTGTGAAGTTCGTTGTTTATGCATTTTGAAATATTGTGAATGGCAATTAGAGGTTCGAGTATAATAGAGGTGTGGTAAAGAAACTGAAAAACAAAAGAAATGCCAAATATGATGAATTTCTTCATGGGATATGTAGGAGTATTGGCATTGATCCTAATGCAGTTATTGTGGAGATATTGCACAGATACCCTCACTATCACAATACCAGTATATTTTATTACTTAATAGCCATTAGGGATGATGAGCAAGTACTTCTACTTATACAACATCACTTGTGCGAGAAGTTAGTGCCGATCTACTAGATGTTGAGGAGAATAATTTGATGCTTGTATTTCAATAATCATGCGAGGTTGAAAACGAAGTTGAAGAAGAAATTGGTCCAATCCTCCATGAGCCTATAGCAAAGGATTCAGAGTTTGATGATGATGACAATAGTTTCGAAGATAATAATTAGACACATAGAAACAATATTTCTGAGGTACCTTAAGCAAACCCTTTTGTGTCATTGCAATTCATGGAAGCATAGGTAAATGCATCCGAAAATGAGATGGCAAATGTGATAATGCAAGATACTATTCCATTCTTTAATGTTGGCAGATGTGATGGCTACATATGATTCGAGGAAACTGAGAACGCAATATATAGTAACTTAGGTAACAGTGAAGAACTTAATAAAGGGATGGAATTTAATAGCAAGAAATATCTCATTCAAGCAGTTAAGATGTACCAGATTAAAAACTACAACTTTAATATGGAAGAATAAAAAAGTACTGTGTGGTCAATATTTTGTACAAAAAGAGACAGCAATTGTACGTGGAGGCTATAGGCATGCAAAGAAAAGTTATAGTGGCTTTTCATTATTACTAAATATAAGGGACCTCATCTTTAACGTGATTACAATATGAAGGCTAATTGCTTTCTTAATGTCATTAGGGAAGACCTTGGCATGAAGATTGTCACTCTTAAGACTATAGTCAAAGATAACTTTGGCTACATGATATCTACAAGAAGGGTATGAGAAGGCAAGTGAAAGGCAATTGAGATTGTATTTGGTAACTGGGAAAAATTGTACAACAAGCTACCAAAATTTCTTAATGCAATCAAGAATAATAATCTTGAAACATGGCTTGAGTGGGGTTGGTATAGATTGCTAGAACCTAGGGAGTCATATTTGAAGTGGGTCTTCTAGAAGTTCTATCCATACGTAGAGGCCTTCAAGTACTACAGACCAGTGGTATGCATTGATGGTACCTTTTGCATTGTAGGCTAGCTCCCTCATTCATTGGACATTTCTATCGCTTTTGGAGGACTTCATCATTACAAGGTAGTATAGTTGGGGTTTACTTGCTTGGCTTAGTTATATTGACAACTTTGTGTTGTGTCATCGTTTAATGCACAAGAAATTGGGGGAGGGAGGGCAATGATCCTACTACAGGTGTGGGTCTGGGATAGATTCTCACATGTAGCCTCTCAGAGTCGCCATAGTGTTTATATAGACGACTAAAGACCATTAGCTGGTTAATGGAGGATGGATTAAGATACTCAATATCACCTTACTCATGTAGTGTCCTCTTATTGTGACACCTTTGATCGGTAAACAAGGCACTGAGTATTACAAGTATATTGTTCAATTATTATAATATTTCAATATGCATTACCTTAACATTAACTCTTACATGTTATATTTTAGGTTATATGGCAGTCATATCCCAAGGAGACTATTTCAATACTCCCCCCCTTTTGTAGACCCAGGAGGCACATATAGACAACTAGAGTTCCATTTATATGCTTTCATATTGTAGAGTTCTACTACCCCAATTATGTTGTCCATCAATTTAGTGGTTACCAGATGATTTCACACCCAGTTGACACGAAGGTAAGACTGTATGATATTAATTTGCAGGGGAGGACATATACTAACTGACTTAGCCTACATGCCCTAAACATTACCATGTGGAATGAGTGCCATGCCTAACTAGTGCAGATAGGGGGTGCTCTTGGAGTTGATCTGGAGTACATTACATTGTATAGACGGATAAGAAGGCGCTATGTGGGGCGTACTAGAGCCATTCTTAGCCCATTGGTAAGTTAATTATCTAAGTTTAACCGATAGCTTAATAGCAATACTTATGCCAATGCTCTTTTGTATATCTTTTTGTCTAGGCTGATAAATCTAAAAGAATTAAACTATCTCCTAATCATGTAGTCGTTTGTTGAGAGTAGGATCCAGCTTTTAGAGGATCATGGTAAGGTTCAGATTTTCCATGAACCATGTCATCAGCATCAACATGAGGACCCTGATATAGCAACTAATCAGCAACACGTTCAAGATGAGTCGATTGCACTACCTTAGCATGGGGTAGAACTAGAGTTAGAGGACACGAGCGGATGCTCAACTAGGGTTGACAATAAGTGGATGTACCTGACTTATTGAGGTATCTTGCACAACTGAGACCATCTGTCAATGTTGCACCTATCTCGACTTCACACCCGAAGCCATATAGCAGCACTTGCATGTCCAATTACATGGTTGGCAGCTCAACACCTAGCTTTAGCTTATTTGAGACCCCTCATCCTAAGTATTAGAGTTATCTTACCTCTACTCCACTAGCCCTACAAAAGAGACACCATGACATATAACATGGTGAAAGTTCCAGTCAGTGAAGTCTAATATCTCCTCAGCACTTCGACGAGACATTTACTCAGCAAAACCTAACATAGGAGCTGCATGCTCCTTCTCATGGAGATGGTCGAGAACGTAAACAACATGCCACATCATAGATTACGCGCTTCTTCTTAAGGAGGAGTAGTAGGAGATAGGCTTTTATTCTAACTTTGTGCTTTTATACATTTCAAATAAACTTACTATATTCAAAGTTATTCATAAGTTTTTTTTTTTTTAATGAAATTTCTCTTAGTATTTGCATTGATACTCATCTTAACTACTAAGCATTGAGGTTTAGCTTTCTCTAGATATTGATATGTTAGTTTAATGGTAAATTTCTATTGCTTTTATATTCTTTAAATTATATTTTTGTATAGGTCTATTATAAAGTTTATTGTTTTCATTTTTGTAGGTGTTAAACTAAAGATGCATACATTGTATGTGCGTTCAGTTTAACATTTTCTCAAGGCACATATACAATATGTGTCTTCACTATCTTATTTTTATAATAATTTTATAAAAAATCCTATTTTAATAATTAATTTTAAAAAGTACCTCATATTCGTTAAAAAACCTCACTTTTTTGCTAATATTATTATATTACAATCAACTTCAGAAGGTTTCTCACCATAGATTACTTATCTATTTTACCAAGTAAAAGTAAAAGAAAGATAATTTCTTCACCTTACATAATGTCAATCTTTTAAATGCAATCAATCACATGTATACTGCCGATGAATGGAAGAATTGTAACCTTTCTTGTCCATTATCGTATGCCTATCCTGTTTTCTCGTATTTTATATTCTTATTATGTAATGTGATGAGATATGGATGAGAACAGCAGAAAAACTCCTATACATTATGAAGAGGTTACCATATGAACGAAGAGTACCTTTTTTTTAAAAAAATAAAAAATGATGTCCAAGCACTTTGCACATTTTTTATATGTAGCCAAAAGGGTGTTTTATCCATGAATCCTTCCATGGTATCGTCTAATGTCCATATTCACCACCCTAATTAGCAGTTGCAGATATGGGTCATAACTGATAGCTTAACCATCAACTAGCAGATATGGATCATAACTCTCTGAAAAAGTTTTTTTATTACAGGAAGTGATGAAGATATCTCAACGAGGATGGCAGACTACTGCAATATGCTAAGCACGTATATGAAGTTAAGCCTCAAATTACATAATAATAAAAAGATTCCAGGAATGAAGTTCCTTCATAGGCTCGATGCTAGCTTGCATTTGGCACTCCAATGCAAAAGGATGCAACGACATCTTGTGGAATGGAGGAATACCAACAGCAATAACGCTAACTATATGTACTAGTTTTTTACTCGATAACAGCTAAACTAGAATCATAATGCAATGAGATTTTATTGTGGTACTTGTTCTGTCCTCTGCTGTTGCTATATTGGATACATAATTCCAATGATGAGGTTTTAACCACAAGTTCAGTCTGCTGGGTCCCTAATCCATTTTCTAGGACCCATAACTTAATCGGCCTGTGGACAGGGTCTAGGCGGGGCCGATTCCCAGGTCCTAGAAACCCTTTTTTTCCCCTTCAAGTATTTTTTTTTATTTTTTTATTATATGTTCTCCTTTAAGCTGAATTACTTGCTTGTATTGCTAGTTACTGCTAGTACAGATATATAATCCAGGTGTACATTACTTGCAGACTTAAAGCAGTTATGACATTCGTATTGGTACTTTGCCATTTGCTGCCCTGGATACTTGTGCCGGTGCATTGTTGCTTGAACATGGTCTCATGGGCATTCAATTATGTGCTGCACTAATGGTTGAAACCCACAGCCAGCTTTTTTTTTTCCAAACCGTTGAAAAAAGGAAAAAAAATTGATTGCATTCAATTTGTGGTTTGGTCGGTTTTTCTTAACTATCCCTACTAAAAAGTAGAGCGGGTCAGAGAGTCTTATGGGAAAAGTTAACCAATAAGGGTTCTGGGAAGTTGACAGCATAACATTTGGGCTGGGACAGCAAGTTTGAAGCTCAGCATGCTGATTTTTCAACTTAATGAAGGTCGGTGATCGCTCCAACAATGATAACTGATTTAGAGCGCCAGCTTAGAGAGACCAGAGCAAGGGTAGAAGCTGAGCCAGAGGCGACCCGTTTAGAACAGCTCCCGATGAGTCGGTACAGTGGAATGAGTCACTCGGAGTTCAACAGAAAATATGCTGCTCAGAGGTATATTCATGCTCCTTTGACTGAGGAAAGCCTTGAGGCAGTGAAAACTTTTGGCAATGAGACTCGTCAACAACACATTCTAAAGTTCCTGACTCACAGCGACCAAAAAGAGCAACTTCAGAATGATGTGAGCAGAAGGATAGAAGAATTTGAAATTGTGGCAAATCAAAGAGCTGCCTGCCAGTCCTCTTGGGAGAAGTAGGTATTAAATTGGCTGCAGAGCTGTGCCACCTAGTGCAGTTCCTCCTGGAGCTGAGAAGGGCCATTCGGCTTGGCAGAAGTAGAAGGCGCAGGTGAGGAAGGCGATTGGGGAAGGTGAACTTAAGAGAATGACATATCAATCGGAACAAGTACAGAGGCGTTGGTGTTTTGCATGTCCAAGAGTCCTTGCAAAATGCCATGCACCTACTTGCAGATGCCTCAATCAAAACCCCAACTTCACTCCTCCAGTATCACTTCACCCTCTAAGGCACTAACTAATTAATCATTACAACTTCCGACCAGTTTTACAGTGCACGATGGGCTAGAGGCCATTAGTGTGAAAAACTCCAATGACATGCTCCCTCTGGTCCTTTATCTGTGTTCTTTTGGTGTGAAAAGGAAGAATGATTTGACTAAGAGACTAGCATACTTTCAGTGTTGCTGGCATGCTTTCAATGTTGCATGTTTCCAAAACCTGCATTTAGACTTTGAAATTATCATTAAGAACTGGGGATCACAAAAGCAAGTAATTCCTTAAGTCATTTTTTTTTTACCCGCTGGTCCATGGGGCCACAAAGGGGCCCCGTGATGAGCCGAACCCCTCCAGGACTGGCACGGGTCAGATCTAACCCGTAGATATATCTACGTAGATGATTCAAAATTTGGATCATTATTTCTTTGAGTTGATCTCATAAAGTAAATTAAGTTTTCCATCCCCATTGTATATCAGGCAGTGCTTAAAACAGGGCTTTATAAGCTAACAGAAAACTGTAAGTAGCGAAAGAATAAAAGAAGATGTTGTAATGAAAAGAACCAGTTCAAATGAAATTGTGAAAAATGAAGAAAACACTAAATTCAATACCAAACTCATTTACTTAAGCCATGACACTGCCCAACTTAAGCTCCAACAACCTGGTACTAAAAAGCATAATGATGTTACAAAACGAAGGGAAAAAAAATACTACCGGAAAAAATACTTTGATAAGGAAGGGTATTCAGTAATTCCAACCTTACGTCACAAGGGCAAAAGGAAACCATGCTATGCATAACCATAGAAAGTTACCTAGGATGGTGATGGAAACCATCCGTCATATGATGATTTTGTGTCGACAATTTTGCAATTTTATTGCGGCAGGAAACAAAATTCATTTCATAGATCTAACAGGGAGCTCAAAAACTGGATGGAGATAGAGGGAGAAAGCCATAGGAATATCTTGTGGCTTGATCAGAATTACCTGCAAAATGCTGAAACTAGGTACTGTAAGCTCGTATGCAAAATGCCAACAAAAAAGAAGAGCCTTCTAGGTTTGTATTATGGCTACAATCTGAATGTGTTTACAAACCACCATGCCTTGGGGAGTGACTTGTGGAGATATCAAAACGTTAAAAGATGCCACTTCCAAGGTTCAATCACCTCATGACCATCTTTCTCATCTAAATGCTTCAATTGAAACATGTAGTAGCCGAAATGGCCATATTATAGTGTCATGCATGAATCATCCCAGTTTTTTGGTAGTTGGATGAATTCCTTTCTTTACTGTTGTACAACAAAACCCCATGTATGTAGTAGGAGTATGAATTTGACTAACTTCCCATATGCTGAAATGATAATTTTTTAAGGTAATTAAATGTCAAAATTTCCACAATATCTGAAACACGTTTCCGCTGAACTTCAAGCAGTACTGTATCAGCCATCGTAGACAAGAAATACAGACTTAAACATATGAAAATCCTTTTAAGGCATGCACAGATCAAGAAGAGGTAGTCATAAATAATAGAAAATATCAATGACCAATTGGCACCAATATGAAGAAGATTAATATTTGGTATGATGGTTAATAGACCATACAAGTACAAAACAATATAACTCACTTCCTCTTTAATTTTTCTATAGCTTAAAAGAAGAACAAGAGATAATTCCTTCCTATCGCATCACGTGGTTGTCTTTTTCCCTTTAAATACTATCTCACCACACCATTACATGGGAAAAAGGTTTGCCCAAAGCAGAGCGAAGAAAATTCCACCCAGGTGAGATATGGAGGAGGAAAATTGCATGAGTACACAGCCTTACCCTTACATTTCACGAAGAGGCTGTTAATGCCATTTACTTGGCAACCACAAGCACAATAGTGTTTGTCCATGTAAAAATTTCCCAACACCCTGGTCCCTTCTAGTTCGCCCAAAAGGAGAAAAAAAATATAATTGCATAACTTTACAAGCAGAGAATCAGGGGCAAAAACTGCTCATTAGAAGCAGGTATATTACAATTTATTCAGTTTGAATTACTACAAACTTCGAAATGAAATGGTAGAAAAACTGCCTGGTCAATTTTGCTTCTAAGATGGTTTTGTACATCATAGAAATGGGTAAGAGAAGTTCGGGCAGAATCCATTACTTTCACCTGTCTCTAATGCAGAATCAATTGATTGTCCATTAGCAAGCCCATGAATTCCATTGCTGCTCCAATATATCTAAAACTTGCAGAGCAAACACAGCAGGAGAGATGCATTTTAGAGAATAAAGCATATTTTAGAAATCCCCATCTCCATGCAACCTTACCGCAGTCTTATAGTTTTATTTGGGAAAACAATATTAGGATTACGTATGTGCGGATTGAGTGCAGCCAATTCCTTCCATTTAGCCCCATCTCCATGAACTCTAGCTGAAATACTCCACAAGGTGTCACCAGGCAGCACTTTGGCTGTTGCTGGACTAGCAGATTTAGCAAAGGGCTTCGACTTCATTAAAGGATGCTTATTGCTCTTCCCCATCCCATTAGCAAGCAACCACCGGGAACCCGACTGTTGCTGATTTGATGTGCCCCAAATCTTCTTCTTTCCAGGTTCAGTCTTTAGACCTGCAACATGAACTTCTGTAATTTTGAATTGCGGAAGTGCTTCTGGTTCCAGAGGATTTTCTGCTTCTGGTACAACACTTTCCTTCTTCTCCACTATCTCATCACCTTCATCAGTAACTTTCACTTCTGAGACATTTCTGAATATTCTTGGCTTTGGAGGAACAAACACTCTCTCTACCTGAATGAGTGCAAGCATTGGTGCACCAACTGGCTCATAATTGCGAAAGGGATCATGTAGTTGCACCATTAGTGCCACCGTGAAATTATTCCCCATCAGACCACACTTTCTATTGCCTTTACCCCGTTTTCTTTCCCCCTTTGATCCACCACGAATCCAATTCAAGGAATTTGCATGATGTGCAGCAAGAATTTTAGACGTCCTTTCGCTGATTTGATCTTCATCATCAATTTCACCAGCATCCAACTTCATCCATTCATCAAGACTAAGCGACAAGCCCATCAATCCATCTGTGTCATCACTACTTTCTCTAATGTCCAACAGTTGCAATCCAGCGGTTCCCTCCAAACCCAACGATCCACTGATATCGACACCTTTTCCCTGGAGGGCTGATATATCCCCAATAGATTTAGCACTGATGTTTGAAGGTGCATCCTCGTTCGACACGCCAGATTGTATTCTCAACCCTTCCATTGAAAGGGCTTCAATTTTGTCCATAGCCAATGGAGCCAGGTCCTCTAGAGATACATATTCAGAGCCTGTTGCATTGTTGTCTGAGGCTGGACTGTACTTATTATGCCTGGATTGAAATGATCTTTCCCTCCTGCTTTCTTCAGTAAATGTTAAATTCTGGCCAACCCCAAATTCATGCTGTGTATCAGACTGCCTGCATGAATGTATAATCATGGATTAGTTGTAATTCATAAATTATTCAAAGTACTAGCACACCATATTCACAGACCTCTCACAGCCATCGAGAAAATGTGAAGCTTCCCAGTCCACTTGTTGCACTGTCTTCCCGGTTATATCTTCCAAAGGCATCAACTTATTTGCCTGCATGGAGAGCTTCTCAATTCCAACAGAAGCCAGACCCTGTAATATTTCCATTATATTAGAACCCATTTCTGCAGGCACTACAACTGGACTAGAAGCCTGCATAACTAAGCTTCCCCCGCTTTTGGCATTCTTAAAAAGCAAGGGATTCATGGACCTCAAAAAGCCTCCATTTTTTGTCTGCAGGTATGGCCCTAATCCATCTCCAAGAGGTGGAAGCTCAAGTGGTTCTTCAGGAGGAATATGAATTGGACTCCCAAACCCTCCAGCACTGCCTGGTGGAGAAGCCTGAAAAGCTCTCTCATTCAAGCCCCATTCACGCATTAATGCTTCTGTCTCCAGATCCTCTAATATCTTGGCCTTTGTATTACTCCTTGCGTGGCTGGCTGATTGATGCTCCACCTCAGCAGCTTCGATAATTGATGAGATATCAAAATCATCTGGCATATTTGCCCGTTCAGACAACCTCCCATCATCAAACTCGCCTTCAGCTTGGTCCACGTTTCCCATATCAAAACCAAACAAAGAATAGCCATGACCAAGAGTTTCTTTCTCAAATTGCCTCAGAAGCCGCTCCCTTGGGGATTCTGGGTCACTTTCTGAACTCAAGCCAGATGGACTATGCTCAATACCCAGCATATCCAAGAATTCACTCGCCACAGAATCGATGTCGTAAATATCATCTAGGCTCTGAGATTTCCCCTTTCTGTTCTTATAATCTGCTTTGGTTGCCATATAATCATCTTGCTCTTCAGGAGAATCTAGAGCAGCCACCTCTAGATTTGACACATCATTCAAAGCTGATTCCAATTCTTTCATGATAGCTTCTTTGCTGCACAAGTCACCCTCATTGGTTTTGCAGTCATGAAAATCAAGTTTGCCTTCACGACCACCAGCTCCCTCTAGTTCATGACAAGCAGTGGTGCTTTCTTCATTAGCTACCTGTTCACTGACATTAATATCAACAACACCATGACTGCCTAAAGCTGAATCATCAGCTGACTCTGTAATATACTCCTCTGACATCACCTGTTCCTTGGATGATGCTTCTACACCTTGCTCAATTACAGAGAAGTCATTGACATCACAATCTCTTTCATCATCTTGTTTAGTGCCATCAGGCAAATTAGTAAATGCTGATTTGACAGGTTCACTAGCTTCTTCAGAAGCCTGAATCTCAGCCTTGTCTTCAATATTGAGGGCCACTTTCTCTTCCTCCGACTTTTGATGTAGTATATCCATTGAGGTTTTAAGTCCCGACTTAGACACTGGCAAAATCTCATGAAGATCTTTTACGTCCTCCACAAAAGCATTAGATGGATGCTCGGAAGGATTGGGAAGACTCTCAGTGCGCCTTATTGTGTTCCTTCCATCCCCTTGACCAAATTTCGTGGTTGCATTTGAGTGGTTTTGTGTCATTCCCATTTCCTCCGTAATATTCTGCATATCTTGTGGGGCATTTGCATTGTCCCCAATAACCAAATATCTAAAGCTAACATGGAGTGTAGCTCCTGCTGCCTTCCCAGACAACCGGAAGCTTGTTGTCCACTTTCCTGTACTCTTATCCTTCTCCAATTCCTCTAGTGAAAGTGGAAGTAATCTCGTCAAATCAACTCGGTGCTTCCCCAGATCAAGCTCTGGATGACCATGATCTGCTGCATAAAGTAAGAAGTGTTTTGCCTCATATTTTGCAGAATGATGAGGTCCACTCCTGCTACCATAAACCGAACATGTATGCATCAAATTCTCCTCAAATTCAGCTATCCCCTTAGAAACTCTAACCGGGCTAGTCATGGAACCTCCGTCCCGCCTCTTCCAATGCACACACATACTGGAATCATTAAAGCTCGATGGCAATCCTTCAATAGAATGGACTTGAAGTGTAAAGCAACAATTAAACCGGCGGTTTCGAACATGCGAGAAAGCCTTCAAAGGCTTCCAATTCCAAAACCCTTTCTTATCCTTCTGCGAAGACTCTTCGTTCCCATGTTTACTCTTTAATTTTGGGTCCGGCATAGGGGCTTTTCCAACAGATTTGGACCTACTACTCACCGTCGAAGACGTACTTCTAGCAGGGTTTCTATCCAAGTAAAGTGCTTTGCTTATAGCTTCAATGTCACGCAACAATTTTCCATTACTTGGATCCCCTTCAACCTTCTTTCCAGTTCTGATTTTCGACATCACCACCTTTCACAAGAACAACACATAATCCAAACATCATCAACAAGCAAAAGTAACCAAAACCCAAAATTTCAAATCCAACGAAATTTCTCCCAAAACCCTAAACATCAAATCTTTTCAGGGTTTTCCGCTACCATGTCAGATTTACAGCAAATTAGCCAGATTAATTAAAATTCATCCTCTAAGTCAAACAAAGGTTAATACCCAAAACAAGATAATCATGCATTAACATCTCAAAACCCACGAATAAAAAAATGAAGATAAAAACGAAATTTCATGCAAGATCAAAAATTAAAATTATAAAACTCAAAATGAAGCTTACCTGTTAGAATCCATTTTGGGGGAAGAAAAAAAAAGAAAGGAAGTACATGATAAAATCAATCGATAATAGTAAAAGTATTTTAAGGCTTACGAGAATTGAAGTGCGTCGTTGGTGTGATCGGACAGCTTATACTTCGCCGGTTCTCTCTCTTTCTCTCTCTCTCTTAATTGCCTTGCCGCTGCCCGTTTGAAACCAACTAGACCGGACGGACGGACAGACAGGCGCCTATTTAAAATGAAACGAATACAAAAACTTACACTATGTTCTTAATGAGCGTCCTTTTTTTCTTAATTAAACATTTTAATGTAATGAAATGGCTTTAATTCCCCCCAAAGTCCAAGACCTTTATATATATATATATATATATATATATATATTTGTCTAGTCCCCATCAATATGACATCGTTGATTAAATCTTAAATTATATATATACATAATTACAATAGTTTATATATATAAATATACAAGTTTAAATTGTTTAGTCTTGCATTTTTAATAAAACTCATCATGCGTGAAATATTTTAATTTGAAACATTTTTTTTGTAAATTTTTTAAGGTAAAGTTTGATTTTATGGAAGCAATCTCACGTAAAGTTTTTTTTCTTTTTCTTTTTCTTTTGGCAAACCTTAAACAAGATTAACCAATTATTATAAATGTGTAATATCAATTGGAAACTTTTTTTTGGTAAATCCTTTACTTATTACATCCGAGGTTAAATTTATAATCTTCCCAATTGGAGTTTTCTTATTTAGCATTTGGTGGCATATTTATATTTAGTTCATTTGGTAATAATACTATTTTTCTAAGGAATGAAATGTGATAGAATTTCTTCTTCTATCAATCATGTAATATATGGTTAAAAAAATAAAATAAAATAAAATAATGTAGATTTCTTCTTTTTTTTAGTATGAGCAAAAGATAGAGCTTGGAGCTAATCAGCAAATTTTTACCACGCATTTGATTTGAATATTTTGACATATATATGTGCAATCATTAGTAACAATGTTGTTTTCTAAGATAATAACCCAATGAATGCTAATCTAGTACTTGCCATCCAAATATGGTTTCAACACAACATAATTATAGGAAAATACGGCCCGGATAATTAGAAACACTATTGTAAAGCACGAAACCAATGCGTATATTAATATAAAACATATAATTATGATATAATAAATACAATTATAATATAAATTAATTATTTATAATTTTTATTTAATTTTATATTGATATAAAATAAGATATAAGCTCGATCGTCAACACAATTAACCACCTTATATAATAGTTAATATACATCATGTATATATGTGTGTGATGTATAACTATTAATAATATTTAAGTATATGATAGTGGTAATAGATAGTTCTTTTTTAAAAAAACATTACCGTTTGTATTACTATACAAAACATAAAAAATAATTATACATTATATATACATACACATAGTATATATTACTTAATGGATTTTTTATTTTGGAGGGAGATGAATATTAATTGAGTTACATTTGATTGAGTTGCTTATAATTTATATATAGAATGATTATTATTGGAAGAAATATATTAAAATAATATATATATTTTAAAATAATAATAAAATAAGATATCTAGCAAACTTATTCTCAAAATAGGTTATAAAGGCATAGATTGAATACGTACCCTTAGTATGTATTATAATTTTTTTTTTAATTTGAGAAAATTTATTATTAAAGAAATTTATGAAAAATTATGTAAAAAAAAATTATCGAATACTCTATTTCGTAATTACTTTTTAAAAAATGCTTTATTTTAATGGATTTTTCTTATTATTATTGGAGTGGAGTATCTTTACAAAATATAATATATTCCGCAATTATATTGAGTTGGGAAAAGTATAAATTCCATTTCAATGATCAAATGATGACACGTGGCATTTAATTTAGAAGAGAATCGCATAGATTCTCTTTTCTTACAAAGGATCTTTACGTCCATAAAATAGGGTGCTCAATGCTTCCGTGTTCGCCCAAAAAAAAAAGATACTTTACTTGCATGGAGCATGCAAGGTTTCTTTAATGAAAAATAAAACAACCAACGACCCAGAAATTAAATTTCAATATGATTGGTGCAACCAACGGCCTTAAATATTTATGTCGATATAGTTTTAGTTCAGCAACCTATCTTGAAATTTTATATATTTTGTCAAAAAATAAAATAAAAATTCAATGCTTCGTAGATAAGATTAAAAAAAAAAAAACACACAATCTCGTCAACTCCTTAATGATTGTGCTCACGACAACTCAAACATGATAATTCACTTGATCGATTATAGGAATTGTCTAATCTGCCCTATATTGGCGTTTCACCGTGATGTTTCCATGGAATGATTCTATTGCAAGTTTTAGATAGATAGATTGTTATAATACAATGCAATTTAATAACAGTTTAAAAAGAGAGAGAGAGAGAAAAGACAAAAATAACTAATATAAATTTACATAAAAATCTTAAATTGAATTAAATTAAAAATTACGATATAAAATAGTAAACTTATTAATTAAAAAAAATATTTTATATATAAGAATAGACTCTTTTATATGTTCAAATCCCACTAGTTTATATAAATGTGCCGTAAATAAACTTAATGCTTTATGTGTTAAAAAAAAAAAGTAAGAAAAAGAACAACATAAGTTATTTTAGATGTCACGAGCTGCCACCTATAGCCAGCAGTCGACCACTTTGCTTTTTCAATCAATTAACCAGCAAGTTAGTGAAGTGCCAGCCAACCAAGCATCTGTCAACCGACCAGCACATTGGCTTTCCAACTTAACCGTTGGATCCTCCAATCTCCCATGCATACCGAACCGTGAGAACCCCCACACCTCGTTCTATTTGATAAACCGATGGATTTTACCATTACACTATGTGGGCTTCCATGGTCTTATGAGGAAATTGATGTATACAATAAGAAGAAACTAGCAGGTGATATGTGGAGTTAGCCCTAGTATCAAATTACTTAAAAAATAAATTTAGATTTTACGAAAACTAATAGTTAGATATGCAAGTCCTTTGTCCTACAGGAAATTCTATTTAAACCTTTGACATGTGTCATGTATATTTATTTATCTAACTTATTGATAATGAATATTTGAAATGACAACCTTTATATGATTTTTATTGAATTATAATGAAAAAGTAATGAGAAACTAAATTCAATTAATAGTGTTATGTTTGAAAATTTGTGGTAAGTTCGTAGTTAATTCTAAATTGAAGGGAAGCTAACCGTTAAAGCGTATGTTTCATATTTAATAAACACTTATTCGGCAAAACCTATACTTTATATGAGGGTGAGTGAGTAATTTTATTGTATAAGATATTTATTTGTATTTTACTCAATCAAGTTGATTTATGATGATATTAGATTATATGATAGATTTTGAATATAGATTTTTTAAAATATACTCCCATTAGATGTGAGATTTTTCTATTCTATACTTATCCCAAAATCTGTATTTTAAGGTATATAAGATATAGGCTATATACTTACCATATAAAAAATTATTAAATAATATTAATAAATGATAATATTATATTTTTTAACTAATATATATTTAATAAAAAGAAAAAAAAAAGAGAGCTCAAACTCATAAGTTAGTAACCTTAGATAACTAAACCAAATGCCACATCTTTCATTTTATGTTTTCCATCCTTTCTCTTATTCTTCTCTATTTTTGCTACCAACTCTACATTTTTCATTCTTTCCCCTTATTGTTATTATTATTATTATTTTCTCACAAACTTGTACTTCCATAATTTCATTTGGCTAGGACTAGGAGCTAAACAAAAGCACAACTTGAGAACCATAATTTGTAATATATAACTAATATAGGTTATAGTACTCCTATAAATGGTCAATATCACTCTTTGCATTAACTGGATACAACCACCTGCAGTTATTTCTACAAACCATTACATTAAAATAGATCTTTCCTTACCAAGCCAATCTATGTCACAACTACTTCAATAGGCTTATCCTCAATATTTTCTTTCCTATTCTTATTATTTCTCATTTACTAAATAATAAGATTTCATAAATCTAAAATAATGAGGGTAAGAAATTTTATCACTTTTTTTCCCCCAAAATTTCACAGGTTTTACTATGGGTTTTGTATATAAAAAAGTTGTAATATCACATATATATTACTTTTTAATATCATATAAACTTGAGATTTATAGGAAGAAATGCGAAATTTACATACTCCATAGGGTATCATGTACCTTGTTAGTTTTATAGGGTACAAATTCTAAGATGTTACAGGATAAGTTCCAGTTTTAAAATTTAAGATCCATACCTTACAAGAGTAAGATATCGCTGGGGCCTCATATCCCATCAACCCTTATATATTCACTCACCCTTGTCTTTATAGAAAAAATATACATTCTATAATTATTTGATTGTTTTGTGAAAGCGTCAACCTTTGATATTACAAGGAAATAACAAACTTGCTCCATTTCAAGCTTTATGCCAAAATTATCTAGAGTTAATTACATATGTAAGTTCTCTTTCTTTCTTTTTTTCACTTCTCATACCTGTATTATTTCTTTCTTTAGTTACATAATTTAAGCTCTCATTTCTTCTTTGCATAAATTTTAAATACACCCCTATTTTTTATGGATTTAAGGGAGGTATGAAGACCTACAAAACATGGTCAAACAGTGAGCTAAAGGATGTTAAGACTATTTACCATAGTCACTTCGACGATCAAGTTAGAGTATAAATGTAAGTGGTGGGGAGATGCTTAAAGGTAAGTAAGAAAGCTTAAGGACCAGATCCCTTTACCCATAAATGATTATGGGTATTTATAGAAAATACTGTTGGACAATTGGAAGTGAAGAATATGGGGCATGCTTGCTAAAGTATGTTTGACATGTTTGGGTATTGCAAGAGTTGGTAATTGTGAAGGCTGATGACTTGCTATGAACTTTATCTAAAGTTGATTGTGTCAGGATGCCATTCAGAAAAGAGGCTAAGCTGCCATTTGAGCTCATGAACATGCCTATAGTATGAAGTTGAGCTTGAGCTAGGCTTGGG
This sequence comes from Laguncularia racemosa, assembly GCA_037954665.1. Lineage (NCBI taxonomy): Eukaryota > Viridiplantae > Streptophyta > Magnoliopsida > Myrtales > Combretaceae > Laguncularia > Laguncularia racemosa. Next base: position 3,052,805 of record JBBMOL010000087.1, read on the forward strand.
CATAGGCCTAAATGACCTATCAACAACCCCTCTTATATTTGCTCTATATGGGCTTAGCTTTCAATTTTTGAAATTAAGCATTTACATATAAAAGTGTATTTTGGTCTCCTATATGACTATTTTTTCATTGATTTCATGCATTTTTTAATCTTAATTTTGCATTATTATTTTATCCAATGGCATAATAAAATTAGATGTAAAGTCTAATTTTTCAAAGATTTGAATGAAATGAATAGTTAACCCTATTGTGTAGAGTACCCGTCCTTGACTTGATAGGTTTTAGGTAAATATTAAAGGTCACGAAGTAGATTCCAAATACAGATTATTTAGAACCTATTATCACGAAGTAAGGTACGGATATAAGGTTTTCTTACCATGTACTTACCATAGAATCTATACTCCAAAGTTTATAAAGTATAGATTTTAAGGTAATTTGTACTTACTTTATAAAATATTATTAAATAATATTAATAAATGAAGAGTAAATGATAATATTGTATTTTTTTTTTGTAATAGATATTTTAGTAAAAAAGAAAAATAAAAAATTTTATTTTCTTTATGCTTCTCCATTTTTCTCTCTAATTTTAGGTATTTTATTTTTTTGTCTTATTCTTTCTCATTTGCTAAGTAGTAACAACGTAGAAGTTAAAATAATTAAAATAAAAAATTTACCTTTTTTTTAATTTTACATATTTTGTTGTAGGTTCCATAAATTTTTCATATTAAGAATTTTATAATTTACATATAAATTAAATTTTTAATATCACATAAACTTAAAATTTATAAAAAGAAAAATAAATTTTACAAATTTCACAAGATACCCTACATCTTGTAAGTTTTATAGGGTACATGATATAGCATGGTTTAAGGGTACTATAGGATAGGTTCTAATAAAAAAAATTGGGAACTTATACCTTACAAGGTAAGATATGAGTAAAGCCTCGTACTCTATCCACTTTATACCTGCTCACTCTTGGAATTGAAGAGCCTAAATACTTAATTCCAAATATAGAGGGATCAAACACACACGAAACAATTTACCCTATATTTTACTTCCAATACCTATATTATCATTTCTTAATTGAGTTTTTGTATTCTTTCACTTTTCTTATAAATGTATTAATTATTTTGCTTCAATTGTATATTGCTTGATTGAATAAAAAATATTAGACTACATGTTTTCATTTTTTTTTAAGCTCTTCTTTTCTTAAGGATGAAGATTGAGTAAAATTAAATAACTTAAAAAAATAAATAAAAAAAAACAGATACCCAAAATGAAAAGACTTGAAAGCTCAAATTATTTAATGAAAGAAATTATACTAATATGAAAGATGAAAAAAATAAAAACAAGAACAAAAACAAAAAATTAGGCTATGCAACTAAAAGGGAAAAAAGATGCAAAATCTTAAACATATCTTTCTGTGACCAACCCAATTATCTTACATGTGCTACTAAGTACTAACCTTAGGTTTGCCATTACAAAATTACCTTATGGTGCTTCTTTAGCACCCTCTCCACTACCACTACCATTCCTACAAAGATGGATTCAATGTATCATGTACCACATGTTGACTTATGTAACAAACAAGGGCTTAGAACTAGTTTGACATCTAAAATATGGCTCAACCAACTTGAGTTTATGCTCGCAAGCTAAGGCTTAGTCATTCACCCATAACCTCAACCTTAGTTGATCATATACGAGTTATGGCTCAAATAATTATTTACTTTCAACAAGAAATTAGGACTACATTTATGGGGTAAGATTTATCTAGTACTTTGTTCTACCCTGAAACCTAAAAGGTATAGCCATTATGCCACATAGTCCTACCTCACACAAGAACATATTAGGCTTAATTCCTACACTCTTTAAATCTTCAAGTAGGTAAGCAAAAACCCAGCAAGATGTCTATACTACACACACATATATGCATGCCAATTGCCAAAGCATAAAATAGATTTGAGTTTAGGATTTCTATATGTAATAATCACATTTATTTCTCTAAATTTTAGGTGTAACATATAGCAAAGTATTTATGTTTTAAAACTTGGATTAACTCAAACTTTGCACTAAGCATATATAGGTACGCATACATAACCAGCATCTTATAGTTGTCTCATCCTAAGTCAACCATTAATATCAATTGTCGATGCAACCAATCCATAATAACCATATACAATGCCTTTCCATTTCACCATTCCAACCAATTATAGCTTCTTTCTAGAGGACCAACCCATACTATAATGACTATCCAATCTACAATGTACCTACTTGCACATTGTGATTCGGTGCCTAAACTGAACATTACATCACCTCAAATTGCTACCTTACAAGATGTTACAACTACTGGTTCATGATTGCCGCTTTTTAAGACCCCAATACTCTTGGCATAGGCACACTCACAATCAACAACATAAATATTTGAGTAGAATATTATTAGATCCATTTACTCTTCTAACTTGCATGCACAAACATCAACCAATATAAACACATCTTTCACCTAGAAAACCACAAGCGCTCATGTTTTACTCTTCTAATAGTTGTCCTATAAATTAACAAATAATTCTTATTACTCCTTACAATCAATAATGAGGTTAACTAACTCTATAGATAAGTTAGCCAATTTTATGATCCTACTCTTTTTTTGCTTCCATTATTCCTATATGTATACGTTTGTCTCACATCTAACGCTTAAATTATTATTATTTTTTTTTTTGGAAAGTTTCTGTCACTACATTAGGTAGGATTTTTTGTAACTTATATATCTTGATTGTATTCCAATACTACTAAAATTTTAAATTTATAACCAAGCTTTCTTATGGAAATTCTACTCCAATTATTCTTATAAATTCCATCATTATGTTGATTATTAATAGATTGTAAAGATGGTTCCATTTTAATAACTTACACAAAATTTGTCTAATTTGACTTTGTTTTAAATCATAGTCTTTAGGGTTTTAGATAGCGATTCTAGGTTATAAATTCTTTACATGATTCATATTATTGTAATTATAATTTTATGGATCTTATTTCTATATTGGTATTGAAATCTAAGTTTCTTTAATTATCGGTTATGTGAAGAAAACTTCTAGGGTTTTTTAGAGATTAGAATTGAAAGGTTTAAAGTATAAGAATTTACTTGTTAAGCATAGCTTAAGGTTTCCCTCCTCCAATCACAACATAAAGAGGACTATGAGGTAGGGGTGAGTGTGGTCCAGTTTAATACAATTTGTCCTTCGAACCTAACTGAACTATATATTACAGTTTGGTTTTTTTCTTAAATCGAATCTAATAATATGATTTGGTTCGTAATTTTTTTTTAACTTAAAGAAAATGGTTCAGTTTGATTTGGTTTGCGATTTAAATTGTTTTTACATGTGTTATTATTATTTTTTCTATATATAAGTGATAGGAATCAAAATCCGACAAGACCTATCATTAGGGCAAGAACTAAAGGATTTCGAATTTTGGTGATGAGGGCCCATTTTGAGCAAATCAACCCCGGAATTATTTATAAATTAACCTCTTTTCTATTATTCTTGTATTGTGTTTTCCAACAGACACGCTTATCATATTTTATAGGGCAATGGACAAACTCACTCAAACTCAACTTGTGGGTTATCCATGGACCGACCTGAACCGGTGATGAGCTGGGTCAATGAATCCTATAGAAGACCGGCATTTTGAAGACCAATTTCTTTTATATATTTTTCATTTGCATGGACTATTTATGTTGTAATCATTTTGGAACACTTTTATTTGTATTGTAATTTTCATTTAGGACTAGCCACCTTAAAAGTGACAAACTTGTAATTTTGACCATTTTCTAACCCTAGGAGTAGCAAGTATTTTTTATAGTAGGGTTTGAGGAGGCCATTTTTTCAGATTAAACATAGCACTTCACGTGTGGGAATTAGGGTTCATTCTAGTTCAAAAATCTCTTATCAATTTCAACCCAAGAATTGGAATTATGGCGAGTGCGACAAGGGGAAATTGTGAGTCATATTGATTTCTTCTTTGTTGTTTTTCATTTCTTCTCTAGTGAGTCATATTTATGGTGGATTTGAAGTTTCTTGGAATTATTTGTGAGTGTAATTCATGAACAAATGTCTTGTTAAGATTGATTGTTCCTTTAGTACTTGAATTATAGTGTTGGCGTGAATTGGAATTGGAGGAAGAGTGGAAATCACGGCTTTGTTGCTTCCATTTTGATCTGATTTTCACGTGGATCTCATTCCATTTGTTGTCACTTGGTGAAGATTACAAATAGGGATTGCAATTACATCATTTGATCTACATTTTCCATCCAAATTTCATAGGGGTATCACGTAATTTGTGAACCCATTGGATCGGTTTTTGTGATTGATTGTGAATTGTTTTCTTGAGTCATTTGATTGTGCTTGGACTTGGATTTGAGCACATCAATAAGTTAATAATTCATGAAAAATTATACTTGATATAAAAAAGATTTAATTTATTATTATTTCTTCGATATTATTCACTATCTTCAATATACATTTGATATATTTAAAAATGTTTTATTGTCTCTCATGGCAATTATCTTTTTTATATCAGTCAATAAGTAAAAATATGAAATTAAAAAAAAGTAAGTTATTTGATGAAAAACAAATAAAAAGAGGTATTAAATAAGTAACATGGAATCTTCTTTTTTAGTTATATATTCTCTGAAATTTTATCATAATTTTTTTTCTTTACTTCTTATGGTTCGATTTGGTTCGGTTCATAATAATTAAAGAATTCATGAATAGAGAAGACTACTATAATAATTAAATTTGTTTTGTTTTTCATACATAGGAAGTAGAAATGTTAATAGAGAATGTCAAAATATACTCTCTTTTTTCATCATTTACAATCAAGATAATGTTTTTAGATACCATATGCACTTTATAAAAATGAGCAATTTAGTACTTATCACAAATACCATACTAAGATTACCCGTATTTACATGAGTTTTTTGGACACTAGTTATACTTTCCAACAATTTGTAGTATATTATGGCATTATTATTATTTTTTAACTTGCCAATATTCATGCTAGATAAAATTTTATGAAGGGGACTAATGAAATCAAAAGATCCAGAATTTTTTTTTAAATGAGGGCACTTTGTGGTAAGGATCCACTTTCTTCTTCTTCTTCTTTTCCCTATTTAAAAGACCATTTGACTCTCTTTCCTCACTTTTCATTTTCAAAGGAAAACCTCCCCCTTCCTTCCTTCCTCCCTCCCTCCCCTTCTCTAGTCTCTTCCCCTTTTTCCTAATGTACTAGGAGTTCTCACATTTGGATATATTAGGGAGAAATTAAAAATACTAAACTATCCATTTTTATTTCCCTTAAAATTTCTTTTTTCTTAATGTAAACTATATTTTGTAGGGTTTTGTTGAAGAAATGATTCAAGAAGACATATGGTTGAATGGTGACTAAGTGTCAATATCATGTGCTATTGTGTGAGGCATTTAGCATGTGAAGTTGCAAGTTCCATGTGCTTTTCAAATTAGTTCCAAAAGTTAGTATCCAATTATCCTAAAATGGAGATGAAAACATAAGTAAGATTTAAATATGAATTTAAGTTGCCAATCCTTTAGTTGAAGTTTTAGAAGTTAAAAAATTAGGAGTTAAATCATCATTTTTGGAAAACCCCGAGTTTGGTTCTCATCAAGGAAATAAAGGGTTTTTTCTTAATTCGTTATGAATTGGACGGACCAAGAGGAAATAGGATTGATAATGTGAGTGTTTTCTATTTTTGGTGGTTCTAATTATTTCGTGGAGATAACTTAGAGAATTTTTAAATTTTAAGACAAATTTGAGTGTAGGGGACTTGACCAAGATATGAATTATTGAATCTCCTATCCCTTGGGGAAGAACTTTTAAAGGTCCAAGATGGGGTTGTTGGGCTATTGACCCTTTCACTTTTAGACCTGTGGTTGACTACTAGGCTTTCTAGTTGTTACCCTTACTTGTTTTGTAGACTAAAGGCTTTTTTTTTTTTTTGCCCTAAATAAACTAAAGTCTTTAGAAAAGTTGCAAAAAGGTTATGTGAGCTAAATTTAAATAAGTGTGATTTGTTTTGTTTGTTATGTGAACCTTTAGGATTAGTAAACGTAAAGAACTTAATCATATTACTCCTAAATTATTATGTTGTTTGTGGTCAATGCCAAGACTACTAACCATCCCAATTAGGTAGGTGATGACTAAGGGCCTATTGACCTATTATATAATGGACAACTAAAATAAAATTATTTATAGCTAGGCACCAATAGCCTAATGCTACTTGAATTGTGGACAGGTCATTGATATGGTAAAGGAATTAGATTTCCTATTAGTAGCAATAGAAACTCTGTGGAGTGACTTTTCTGCAAACTAAACGTAGTAATAGTTTTTCATAAAAGAAATAACTATGCAATTGCATCCATGTCATGTCAACTAACATGCTATTAAATTATTTATAGATTTTTATTTTTATTTCTATTTTTTATTAATTTTATTAAGCAAGACTTTAAACCATTACATATTTTTATCATGTGTCATAACATGTGGTAAGTTGATTGCATTTCAATGGTTTCAAAGCGTGGCATGAAACTTAACCAAAACAATGTTTCAACATGACTTTTGGGTGAAACTTAAAATTTGTTGGGAAATGTTAAATCAAGAAGTGTCTTATGTTAATTGATCAAGAAAATCTCAATTATGTTGAGCATTATTAATAATATTAAAGCACAAGCAACTCTTTTGTTATCTTAGATTAGACGATCCTTTTATTTTCATTCAATTGTTTTTATTTTATATAAACACTTGTTTTTTATTGTATAACCCATTAATGCATCCTTTCTATTTTTTCTTTATCAAGCACCATATCTCCTTACTATTCCTTACAACCATTTATAGAAAGAAGAAAAGAAACAAAATTGAATGTTATTTATTACACTTTAGTTTTATACTTATGTTATCTTGAGTATTGATTTGAGTTAATATTTATCTTTTATTAATACATATCACAAATGCATACTCAGCTAATATAAATAAAATGCTTAGCTTTATTACAAAACAGATAAAAAAGGTCTTAAAGCAAAGGCTTGGTCTCCTAAAATTTCCTAAAGATTTGTTAGATATGATAGATGTATTAGTCAATTCTTTTGCACCAATAATTTCTTTTCAAGTAAATAGTGACTAACCTTGAAACCCTAATAACAATGATTCCTTTTTCTTCTTCCTCTTCTTCTTCTTTCTCTCTCTCTCTCTTTTTTGTTTCCCTTTTATTCCAGTTTTCATTTATCAAAACTCACTAATCAAATTACATGTACATCAAATAGGATGATTGACTGTGAGATACGACATGTTAGATATAAAGTTAGTTGGGCTAATTCAACTCTCTTTACATAAGGATACACAAATAGGCCACATATTCAAAGAGATTTCATCATGAGATTGAAAATTAAACTTCGTAATATTATTATTATTATCACCAATTAAAAAGAGAGAGAGAGAGAGTGCATGCACAAGACTATAGTTTACTGAAATTTTAGTGAAGAGGATCAAATATGAATGAAAACAAGAATGTTATGGAGTAGGGAAAAATTGATTTCATTTTGCCGTGAATTGATCGGATAACTATAATAGGAAAAAAAAAATCCCATTTTGGTCACTTTGTAAAGTTTTTAAGATTTTTTTTATCAATTTTAATTTTTTTAATTAATTCTATCCAATCTTCAGTTAAAAAAAGAGGGAATATTACAACTTTTATTACCTTGTGATAACAGTGATAGCATATAAAGTGACTTTGGTCGGCTCCACAATCGCTCCCGAATAAAAGATTGCAATAAAAATATTATTTATTTTGAAATGGGGAATTTCATATATTAATAATAAGCACTTTTGCATGCATCTAACCTTGTAGAACTGATCCGAAATGAGTTTCGAATAAGGTGGTTTGTTTGTGAAAAAAATATAAGGGGATTAAATTGAAATTAAGAATTGGATTTTTAAATAATTAAAATAGAGAATTCATATTATATTAAATGGTTAAAATAAATTATTAAATTTGTTAATGTTTAAAATAGAGAATTAATATTACATTAAATAATTTAAATAAAGAGAATGTATTTTCATCCCATAAACATATTAAGTAGTTTAAATAAATAATCTTTTACTGATGTCGTAATAGGAATTTTTATTTAAACTACTTAATAATAATAATAATAATAATATGCGAAAATGCAATAATGTGTGGACAAGCTTTTGGTGTGGCTTTAATTACTGGGAGGTAGAGTTGGCCCATGACATGAATGACGCTCCAACCTTCAACTTATTCAAAATTTTTGAATTTTATAATTTGCATAAATGAAAGGCGCCAATTTTCCTCCTAACTTTATAGTTTGATTTTCTTTTTCCTTTTCCTTTTTCCCTCTTTTCTATAATTCCTTTTGCCAAAACCTCCTCAGATTTTATTAAAATTATAGACTATGTCATAGTGCATATGATAGGCCCAAGGTTTTACATTTGTTTGAAGTTTATCTCATTGCAAGTGAATTGAATTTGCACTGAGTTACTTAAAGTAATTTATCAAATTTAGCTTAAATTTTTATATTAATTAATCTTAATTGAGCAAGAATTAGCTAGATATCACTTTTTAGCCAATCAAGAAATCATGAATTCAAGCTAAAAGCTCAAGCTAGACATGCAAAAAGGGTTAGTTCAGACTTGTGAACTGGCTCGAAGGGCTAGTTTAAGGACGAGTAAAACCCGCTAGGTCGACGGTTTTTGGTTGGGTTGTGAACCGAATCACAACTTGCCGATTTGACCCACTGATTGTGCCCCTTAAATTGTAGGCCAACTTGTCGTACAAAACCAAAAAAAAAAAAATTCAAAGGCTGTAACTCTACAAAGTTTAACGAGAAAAAGAAAAGACAAATGAAGACGAACACAAACATTTTGAACAAAGAAGAGCTATGCGTGGATGAAAATAGTGGAAACAGATAAGTTTCTACAACATCTAAAGCACAATTTGAAAAAATTGAACGCATAGGGTTATAAAATTGCAAGCAGTGAGCAACGAAAGGAGTTGTCGGTGGAGAAAAAGAAAAATTTTAGAGGACAATTCATATAGACAAATGTCTGCAAAGGAGCAACAAGTGTTTGAAAAAACTTTGCTAGAGTTAAGTGTATGCATTCAAATTTCTGAATTTGAACATTGCGAGAGAGTAGAAAAGTTTAAATGATATGAGAATATTGTATAAATTCATGCTTTAGTATCACAATCGGAATTCTCTATGAAAAAAAATTTACACTCTCTTACGTGCTCTTATCAATAATCTTTATGCTCTTCAATATCTTTTGTTATATAGCTTGCGAATTCTTTAATCTTTTCTATCCTCTTATCAATATTTTTTATGCTCTTTAATATTTTTTGTTATATAGCTTGCAAACTTTTCAATATTTTATGTCTTCTTATCTGCTCATATCCATATTTTCTTATTATACTAATTTCAAAAAATGGTAAGTTTTTTTTCGCAGTTCATCTTCTTCCAAGAAGGTGGTTTTAGAAAATGTGATAAGGGAAAATCTATACAACTTGTACTTGAGCAAATTTTTGAAGTAGATGATTATAATATCCATGACTTCACTAACGAATGGCTGGAAGATTTAATAATGCCACCCCTAGGCTTTGATCAGAGGCTTTCTAGTGGACAAAGCCAACTACTGCTATGAGAAGGCAGCGGGGAGGAGGCAGAAGAAGAAGGTTTAGATGATGTTCAGGAAGTACGGAGGAAAAAATACTAAGCCACTTACATAGCCTATTCAGTTTCTCGAGTAAGCTACTTACACCACTTAAATTTGACATTTTTACTAAACATTTTCATAAAATTACAGGAGAAGATGAGAGCACCCGTGTATATTATAACTATTGCCAATCAAGTTATGCATTGAAGGAAGGGGAGGGGTATGGTATCTTAAAAAGGCACATGCAATTGAAGCACCCTATGAAATTCGGTATAGATAAGTCGCAATAACAAATTTCTTAAACAAATGGATCGTAAGGAGGAAGCCTATTTTGATATTCTACTAAGAAGCAAAAAGTTGCCCTCGCATAATACTTAGCCAAATGTAATCTATTATGGAGTCACTCATCTTCAAAGCAACGGTTGGAGTATAAGCAAAAAGTGTTGAATCTAAGCTCATTAAGTTACGACCTGAAAACAATATTGCAAACCACTGTGAAGCTGTACCATAATGGTAAGCGTAAATTAACTGCTCTTTTTAATTCTCCTAACGTGCATGTTTCTATTTACGTGGATATATGGATTGATATGTCGTAGAAATATTTATACATGGGAATTACATATCACTAGATAGACGATGTATGGCAAGTACAAAAGAGACTAATAGCGCTTAAGATTTTTAATAAATACCATATGACACAAAATATTTTTCATCATAAGTATTATTTTAGGTGAATACAGTTTGACAAAAAAATATATTTTCAATCGATTTTGACAATGCACTCGCTAACACAGTATCTATTGATAAACTTCAAGTTTTATGTCAACCCACGCTAAGTGGGACTTTTTTCCATATACGTTACGCCTGCCATATTTAAATATTTGCATTAAGAATTGTATGAACTATTTAGATTTTAATATATCCCTATAAGATAGCTAGCATGCTTTTTAATTGACCATCTATCTGTAAATAAGGCATGGCAGAAATTTTGTGTTAAAAACGAAATTCAACCAAAAATAATTAGAAAAAAAAATTAAATATAGGTAGAATTCTACATATCAACTTTTGGAAAATACTCTCCCCTATAAAGATGCATTATGTAATTTTGCTATGATGAATATCTCAGATATTCTACTGCATCCCAGTGATTGGGATGTATGTAGCAAAATGTTAAATTTTTTAAGAGTTTTTTATGAGTGTACTCTGACGTTTTCTCAAGTTTATTGGGCCGATGTTCACTTTTTCTTAATGAATACTGTAAGCATACTATCAGTGCTACTTGAAGCCCAAAATGACTTGTCTCTTTAGGTGGTTGTTAATGAAATGGTCACAAAGTGGTTACTTTATTATAGACAAATTCCTGCAATTTATTTTGTAGCTTCTATTTTAGATCCATGTTGTAAGAAAGACATGCTTTTAAAACATCTTAATTTGTATTATCAAATTATTGACACATTTTTCGAAACTGAAGACACCTACACTGTTATTGTTGCACAAGAATTACAATGAGCAACTTAAGTTACAAAAGACTTATTTTATCACTTTTTTTACTGTGTTTGGTGGTCAAGTTCCCTCACTGCCCCTCAGCTCATGTGGTGCCTTACATTATCATACCCTTCTCGCACAACAAATGATGGCACAATAGTTAAAGCGACATTGTGCTGAATCAAGTGAGTACACAAAATTCGACCATAACTTTAACACAAACTTTGAATCTGGTAACGATAGTGGTATAGACTTTAACATCTTGGACTTCTTGAGGAGACATAGAAAGACATATCCAATCTTTTTTCGAATGGCTCGGCAAGAGTTAACACTTGCATAGAGGATTGGTCAAAGGCAAAGAGTTAACACAAGAGTAGCACGGGATGTCAAGTGAAAAAGATAAATACTTCAGCAACTCCGTCCCATCGAGTGGAAGCTTTGCTGGTTCGGATCTTGACATTAGATAAGCCAAATTAATTTATAAGGGTAGTAGTACTACTTTATTTATTTATTTATTTTTTGCATTAGGTTAGAGATCATATGTAAGAAGAGTAATACTCTCTTATTTATTTCTATTATTTACTTATAGTCTTATTATCTTATATAAGAGATAAGGCCAAATGTTTTCGTCTTTTTTTTGTAATTTTTTTAATTAATCAATAAAATTTGAGGCCAACATCCTCCATCCCCATGTACAAGGTTGCCACCAATTAATTATGTAAACATCATATATTGCCGTGAAAAATGATAGATTAAATTTCAATATGAATAAATTTAAGAAAAAAACCCCAATAAAAAAATACACATAGATAAGTAATAAATAATTTAAAATAATCCAAAAAATAAGAAATAAAAAAGACCCAATAAGTTAACAACAATCCGAGGAAAAAAAAAAAATTAGGATTGATTCACAGGTTGAATTGACCCATAAATTGGTAGATCAAGAGAATTGGCTCAACCCTTCTCCTCCCCAACCCCCCCCCCCCCCCCCCCCCCCAACAAACTGGTTCCAATTCCTCCTAAAGCCGGCCTATGACTTGACAGATCCGGACCAATTTTAAACAAACCCGACGTTTAGCTCAAGCTCAAACTCACCATATGCTGTCTCCTCCAAAATTATTGTCATTCTGCGGTTACCCTCATCCTTTTGCAATTAAAGTACACGGATGTGATGCTTAATTCCTAAATGTGAAAAGGAAATGACTACTCAGCCGAATTGTTCCCCAAACATATCTGTCTAAATCACATGACTAGTCCAATTGTTAAATTTGTTTTATTTACATCAAATCAAGAGCAAATGATTGGTCCAAACCATTTTTCGATAAAATTTTGGTTGAAATAATTAGGTCTAAATCACCTCTTATATATATAAAAGAAACCACTCCAGAGCCACCTCTTATATAAAACATACCACTTTAGAGCATAGACTTTGTAGAAGGTTATTGTGTGATGCATTTGTCACCTCTTAAAATGCAAATTAATCATAATTATCACATACTACCTTTGATCATGGATTTGTTTCGACGAATAGATTGATCTCTTTTAACCAAACCTTGCAGGCAGTCACTCTCTTTTTATGAGCCATAGAACCAATTTGCACAACCACCTCAAGTGGCATGTTGCCACCAATTCTCAACATCTTATCAGATATGCACTTCGAACAGTTTTGAAAACTATTAATATTTATATATAATAGACTCTAAGCAACGCCTAAACAAGTAGTGACAGCTGGTTGACTTAAATTTTTGGTAACAGCTCAAAGTCACTTATACTCTTATTTCTCCAGACAAGCAAAAAGAAGAAAAACATGATCACATCATTCATCCGCATACTACAGGAAATTTCGGCGCCCCCAACATTTTCTATTTTATTGACTAACAGAACTGACAGGCATAAGGCCAACGTGACCATTTAGCACACTAGTTGCAGTTTAGCCCTTTTCAATCGGCAAACAAAGGGATGGATCGGAAGCAATTGAAGATAGCAAACCATAAACATCAACAAAGAAAATGTTTCAGGCATGAACCTGCTGCTGCTTATGTCGAAATGATGGAAACCCTAAAAATATCATACAAACTGATGGTATCAAAAACCGTCAAATCCATGTGCTAGTGCCACTCTATACCTGATGAGGACCGTACTTAGTACACGATAAAGAAGAAGAAAAGCATTGTAACATTATCTTGAACGGAGGATTTTTAAGGAAACTCATTTGGCCCTTCTAGCGCTCTTTTTTTTTTTTTGAAAAAGAAAATATATCTTGATGCATAGACAAATTATTTACAGATGATTAAGCATAAACCAAAACCCGCGAGACAAATTGTTTTCCCTTCTCTGTCGTTCCATTGTGGACCAAAGATTCACCAAGCATAAATTACACACAGCCATGATTGTCAGAAAACAAATATTAGTACATAAAAAATTTAAACACTCAAGGCAGCAATGACAAGTTAACAAGCCATGAGCTTGGCTTAATACTTCAAATTTCCAGCTGCTACACAAAGGAATTTATAACTAGATGCCAGAGTAACATAGACTGCTTCCTTAGATTTATAAAACAGGTTCTCGTGTTCAGCTCACAAAACCACCAAAGCTGCACATCCATCAGCAGCTGATATCTGTGCGACTTGGATACAACGTGAGGTGTCTTGCTGATCATAGATAACAAAGGCAAAGAATACACGTGGAGAACAAAAGCCCAGAACTGCCACAAGCGAAGGCAAGTTTTAAATCTGCCAACCTGGGTATTCTGGGCACAAAATAGTCAAACCCCAAGTTCGACACAAAATTGCAAATATGACTTGACTATTAACCACCCATCAGAAATTCTTCTTGACTATTACTGTACATCGCTGAAGTCTGCAGGACACCCTGCAGTGGATTTCCTCCATAATGTAGCACTAGGAGCAACCTGACTGAAAAATAAACAGGTATCTCCACCAACCACACTGGAGAGGTCTCGTACATGTATAGAAGATTAGGATGAAAAGCAGATCTTCTTACTGTGACATGGTGTCCCTTGAAGATGCTAGTATCTCTGGTTCAACTCGACCATCAGCGGACTTGGAAATGGAAAAGTTTGCTCCAGGGTCACCTACAGAGTGATATTGAACCATGATAACCTTCTCTTCAAAAAGCAAGCTACACAAATGTAAGGGCAGTCTAGATGAGATCCATACTGTGAAATGAATTGCTTGATGAATGTCCCGGTGCACTGTTCCTTCTCATTTCTGCATGGGCTTAAATCACACAGATAAAAAAGGGCTATTAGCTGCCATACAGGAAGGAAGCACATATACCCAGATATCATATGGAAAGACGCAGCATCATTATTTGGTTGATTATCAAATTATGAATTTGGATATAAGTATCAGAAAAAAAAAAATATATATATATATATTAATCAATTGGAAGTCCCACAGTGAATCCTATCTTTTTCCCTCGGCATTTATTATTAACTATATAATTTATCTGCATGTACACAGATATCACTGAAGCATCCTAATTTGAGTTGGATCCACTGTACTTATTTTCACACTTTATTGCCCTGTATTCCATCATAAAAAGCACTGTTATATCTGTAGCTATCACATAGAGCTTCCCCTTAAAATCAAATGGAATCCACTTCCCCAGTAAATTCAAATGGAACAATTATAATTACAAAAGTTCCATCTTACTTAGATCCTACTAGTGATGTTTATAGCAATTTTACCAATTTTAAAGACTCTTGACAGTAATGGCCTCGTGTAGAAGTGATTTTTTCTGAGAAATGTCATTAAAAATATGGGGCAATAAAGTTCAGTTGTTTCATGTTTTTGCCCAATAATAGATCCGAGAAATGATATAAGAAACATAGCAAATCAAATGTAGCAAAAACACCTGACAGGATAGTTTTTAACCATCCTAGCTGAACTTCCCAACGCAAGACTACACTTACTGTTGATGTCCACAAGAACTATCCTTACTACAAGCACTATCACTTAGATTTATCATCTTACGCATGTGAAATGGCATTTTCATGTTCTGAACCTATGGCAAAGTCTCAAGAAATTTGCAAGCTCCAAAAACTTTTATCCAGATGTTAGTTATATTGACAAGTACAACAGAGCAATAAAGGGGTCTGAGTATTGCCATAAGAGAGTAAAGCTAAATTATTCTATAAAGATGAGATTCATACCATATAAATGATGTGCACCTTTCACAGCCTCAAAATTCTTGTATGTGTAGCCAACAAAGCTGAGGTCCTTGGGAGTCAGGAGCATCTGTAAAGAATATCATCCAGATAGCAAGAGATAAATATGCAAAATTAAAAAGATGAAAAAAACAGTAAACAATAATCTAAGAAGCAAACAAATCTTGCAACAACTCTGAATCCCAGAGAGGGCAGAACCGTGGAGCAACTGGAATAGGAGCAAATAGTTTAAAGTGCAAACCATTTTTTGTTGATTAAATAGATACAAAATCTGAATACAGCCCACCAGAACCACTGCAGCATTCAATCTGACCAAGACTAAAAGGATTAATCATACTTGAACAATCACCATTAAGATCCAGGTATTTGTCCATACTGACTAACCCTTGTAGGAGATTCTCTAAGTATTTTTCGCAGGGTTCCAAAACAATTTATCCTCATGCTACAATAGTATAGTTAACTTCTGCATCATGATTGCCATTACATACAAATAGCCTGTTGAAACTCACCAACATTCAAGGTCTTCCGCTGCTACCTATAGAACTGCAACTACATAAAACCACAGCCCAGCCTCATGATTGACAGTGAAATCTTGAGTTGTATCCCTGGTTTTAAACAACTAGTACTCTTTTTTTCAGATGAGAAAGGCTCCATCTTAGAAATGCAAGGTCACCATGGAACTTTTGTCCATCTAATGATAACAAATAAGGAGCGACTTCATACCACTGCTCCAATTTCATCTGTTGAATTAAAAGCAGAGGAAATTGAAGCTGCTTCATGTAAAATATTTACAACATCCCACATGGGATTTGATTTGAATTTGCTATATTGTAAGCTTCACTACTTTTCATTTTTTCCGATTAATGAGCAATAACACCAACACCATAAATTATCTATGTATCTTCACAGACTGTCATTACCTACTACTGCTAACATGATACTGTTTTGTCATAATATGAAAGACAACATTAATGTCTTATATAGAAGCATGAACATAAAGAGTGTCAATGTCTTGCCAGTCACATTATCAGTCTAATCTTGAGAATGTACCTTCCTTGAGGGTCCAGATCCAGTTCTAGAAGATGGAGGATCAACCTGTAAATATTGCATGAAACTAAATATTCAGGGCTTCTTCTGAGGTAGTGACACCTTATTTTAATAAGTAGTGAGACATTACTGTCTGCGAGGAAATAAAGATGATCAAGCTTAGAGAACCATGGAAAATTAAATGGCAGGTTTAGGGACAATAACACAGGAAGGACTTGTATTAATCATGTCTAAACTCTTCGGTATAAGAGGCATAAGCGAGACTTAAAAGGAACAATATATGTTACATAGCCAAAACATATTCTGAGAGATGCCTAATTGGAATTAAAAATCTGATTAAAACAGTAGAAACAAAATGAACACGATTTTCAAAATGAAAACATTCTTAACACTGGTTCTCACAATGTTCTGACAAACAGCAATGTAAAAACTTGATTGCACCAAGTGACAAGGAGATGTTATTGGATGAGAAAGATTTATTTATTTATTTACACAATAATAGAATATCGTGAGCTCATTTCTTAAATGGATTCACACAGAATAGGTTTTGGATAGCACTTAAAAAATGAAATGTATGGCATCCCACCTCATCAAATTTCATAAAATTTTGTGTATCAAGTTCTCCATTAACCTCAGGTTTGAAAGCAGCCTCCATTTCATAGAGTCTATCCCATTCAACATCTTTGAACCAAGGATGAGCCTGCTCAGTCCAGCCCAATGTTACTAATAAGAACTTATTGATTAAATAAGCAGAGAGTTCGATCAGAAAAGAACATGCAAACTGTTTTTCTCCACATAATATTACAGTTCTCTGTGTCAAGAATAACACACTTTAATTTGGTCTGCTCCACCACGAGTCCCAAGCCGGTGTTCAACATCACAAAGCAGCCTGCAAATCAGATCCTTTGCTTCAGGAGAAATCCTCGCATCCTCTGGGAACTTCAAGTGAGTTCTCCAATGCACAATCTGCATATGCAAAAGAAAGGAAAACAGAGATGTAATATATAGATAACATCAAATAGATCCTATAACAGACCAACTAGGGAAATGAAACTGATTTCAACTAAAAGGCGGCAGTGAAGGATAAAAAAAAAAATCATCAATGGGAAATGTCACATAGCTACAGCCTATGAGGTAGCTACCATTTTGTCACCAGAAGGTCATCCCACTGAGAAAAACAGTCCCAAGTTCCTATCGATCACTATAGACTTGGACACATTCCTCACATAAAGGTTGTATTGGAAGATAACTAATGCCAAAGAAATAGTTTAGCCATGTCTGGATAGCAGCAAACAATTGATTGAGGAAGTCAATCCCAGGAAATTTGAAAAATGAATGATGAAACATCACGAAGCTAATGTCACCTTCCTATTCATATACTGGGAAAACACAAATATCGGCAGAAATTAGACTCTTCAGAGCTGTGTAAGTATAAGTTTGCAAAAAGCTTGAAAAAACATAAGGACAACAGATGTAGTGTTCCCCCTCTTGCTAAATGTTCTAAAGCAAACACAAGCTTAGAAATATGAAATCTCCCAATAATAGATGCAGAGAAAAGTGGGCCTAAATTATTTAGTGTAGCCAACCCATTCAGAGAGCATCATAATTCAACTTGCTAGTTAAAAAAATATAGTCTAGAGTATAAGAGTATGTCGTAATCTCAAATCAACCTTTTTGCACGTCACAATGGGATCATCAGCGAAAAACGGGGGATAGCCAACAAGCATCTCATACATGATTGCTCCAAGTGACCACCTGTAAGAAAGATCAGTATAAAAATTTATCCAGGCAATATGAACTAGCCTGTTTATTATGGAAGCAATATGAAATAATTTACATTCACTGAAGGAAAAATTTAGAGAAAGAAATGCAATGGTTATCCTCTTAATCCTTGTTTGTCCAGATGCAATATGCTTACATGACAAGAGGGATACTGCCTTCAAGGCCAATTGACCAGTTCAATTTATGTAAAAAGCAATTCCATTACTATTGCGGATGCCTGATATATGGTCTACAAGTGAATTTTAGACTAATGCAAATAATCTTGTAAAAGAACCTAAGATTTTGATGATGGTGTATGAGGCAAAAAATTGACATATTTCAAAATCATTATTCCATCATTGCTAAGGAATATGGATCTCTACAAACATGATCTAACTCTTTTTTTTTTTAATTTTATTTTTTCACTTTCTGTTATCAAAGGGTACTTTTAAGCATATGCAAGCTTTGGATTATTTCTCAATTGACATAGATAAAGAGACTAACATGAGAGAAAGAAACTAGCTACTTAACTATTGCTCTTTTATTAAAAGCGGGGGGAAATGGGGACAAGAAGCACTGATTACTGATGAGATCTATTAAATTTAAATCCACAACCAGCCAATCTAAAAAGCTTAAGCTAACAAATCTAGCATAGTTCATATTTGTTACAACACTCCCCTTACTTATGGGTTAAGACTTTTGATTGAAGCGCACTAAGTGGATCATTTAATTAATAGGGGATTAAATGATGGCATAGAGTCAAAATTGTGATCTCTTGCTTTGGTACCAAGTCTCTACAAGCTAATAATCTACCATGTTTACATTTGATACTAACGCTTAGCTCATTTTGAGCTAATACTTCTGCTGTAAGCCCATTAACAGGACAAATTAATTGATAATGAATTAAATGGCAGCTCAGTTTAAAATCGTGATGTCTCCTGCTTTGATATCATGTCTCTTCAGCCGATTAATCTAAAACTCTATGCTAATAGATCTAGTGTGGAATTTATATTTATAATCAACAAAATCTATTATGGTGCATCCCTTTTTTCTTTTTTTTGGTGATAAGTGAGTTGCCACCGGGGATTGAACCCTAAACATATGGCTAACAGCATAAATACTCTATTACTAGACCATATTTTTAGTGGTTATTATTGTGCATCATTTTTTGGAAAGGCTTTTGCAACTTGAGCTGAAAAGTAGAAATGCAAACACATATGACTATGAGGACAAGTCTAATTGTGATGACTCATTTGAAAAGAGAGAGAGAGAGAGAAGTCTACATGTTAGTTACTCCATCTAAGTTTGTCTTCCCTAGTGGAGATAGTCTTGGTGAGCAATTTGACATTTGAAGTGGATAATAGAAGTTTGGGATTAAAAAGAGACAGTAGAACACATTCTCTTAACTGTCTTTGGACTTCCCATCTTCCAATTGAGGCCCTCAAGGTAATGGAAATATAGTGTGGTCATTGCAGAAAAAAAAAAAAAATTAGGGATCAAAGAAGACACAAGCTATTCATGGTTCACAGAGATGAAATAAAAGAAACTCTCACAAGGGAACTTAACAGGTAAGAGGACACTCAGAAAATATATAATGACATATTTAAGATGACTTGGATTCTTTCTACAATTTTCTAGACCTACTTAGCTTTATCTTGCATATACAAGTTCTTTGACAGATATGAGGCTTTGAAGAATCTGCCTGTCCGCCATACCAGGAGAGAATATATTGATTGTTTTCATCAGTTTGAGTCAAAGACATATTTACTAGAGTTTCCATTTTCTGACTCAAAAAGTGAAAATGGGGAAGCTATTAAAAGATTTCTCTCCTCACCAGTTCCATAGTAACTTCATGCAATTTTGGCAAAATTCACAAAAGAATGGAACAAGATCTTAATAAAAACAAGCATTCAGGTAAAAAACATTAATTGCATTCAAACTAACCAGTCACACTCTGTTCCATATCCTTTCTTCAGCAATACTTCTGGAGCAATGTAATCCGGAGTGCCAACAGTAGAGAATGCCTATCATAGACATTAATTCAATACAGAATAAGGTGCACAATATGTGTGTCAACAAAATATAATTGAAAAAAAAAATAACAGGCGGAAAATTAATTTCTGCAAGATAACTAATTTTGACTTTGTTTGCAGTAACTAACTACAGATAACTAAAACCAAAGAAGAATTTCTGCGAGATACATCAAATGATTGAAAAAAAGCAACATTTTCTTTACAGAGATTTAATATTGATTTATTTTCACTACATGAGAAAGTAACTGTGATACTGGATTTAAAGATTTCTTTTCCAGTTATCATAAAAAGTATTATCATATAATATGAGAGATCAATGCAACTGCAGTTGAAAGTGAATTATACCCTTTTTAGTTTAGACAACCAATTCCATGCACAGCTTCTACTCTATTTTGAGAAACTCTATGCAGAGAACATGAATTGACATTATATACCAGCTTTCTTCTATTTATCTGCCAATGTTGGAGTTGCTCGAGGGGACTTTTCCAGTAGCCTGCATTGCTGGTCTCAGGATAGCTTCCATCAACATCCATAGATTCTCTCAAGTTTCCTTCTTCAAGGACTTCATTTTCATTAATAGGAGATAAATTTGAGCAGTCAAGTGGCTTGCACAGACCAAAGTCTGAGAGCTTCATATGACCATTTTTATCCAGTAAAAGGTTGTCAGGTTTTATGTCTCTGTAACATCAGGGAAAAGGCGAATGATCCAAATGCATTTTATAACTAAGAAAGAATCATGCCTCATGCCTGACAAGTTGATCTAGTAAAAGAAATTACCAGAAGTAAAAAATACCAACCTGTGAATGTAATTGTGTTTATGAATGGACTCTATTGCCAAAACACTCTGAGCAATGTAAAATTTAGCCACGCTTTCTGTCAAAGTTTCTTCTCTTATAAGTAAAGTCATCACATCACCACCAGGTAAATATTCCATGATTAAATAGAGGTATTCAGCATCTTGAAAGGAATAATATAGCTTAACAATGAAATGGCTGGCAACTTCAGCAAGCAAATTCCTTTCAGCTCTGACATGCTCAACCTATATTATGAAAATATAATCAGCAGCATATACTCATAGATCTACAAACAGAAAACATGAGTCTGAATTGATACACGGTTGTGAATAAAATTGTAAAAGAGAAATCCATCCCAAATCTATAGATGCATGAACTAACATATACATCCACCTATAACACTCATGTCACAATAATGGAGTGGAAATAGGATATCAACGAAGCAGATGATGCTGTTTCCAGCAGCAAGATACATGAGCCTGGACATAAAAGGAAATACACCAGAAATGTAATCTAGAATAAAGTGTTGTAAAAAGGAATGCAATTGCTAAACCATAATCTCATTGCGCATAAGCAATAGCAAATGATTTTATTCTTTTATTTAACAGCAAGACAAATTCAGGAATTTAATTTCAAATCATTTTCTTCTTTGATCTTTGACTTGAATTCATTCTTTCAACAAGATTAAGAATAAGAGAAACCAGGTTACTGCTGCATATGCAGAAGAACAATGCATATATGTTCAGAGGTGAACAGAAGAACAAAGGCTCCTTAACACGAATGAACAAAGAACTTGCCCCCCAGAGGAAACAAATCAGCATCAGCAAGTGGCGGGAGAACAAAAATAAAATTTAGATCCACATCCTTCTAAGACTAAGTACATTCCCTGCCCTGAATTTGGCACTGCATTATATATAGAATTCAGAAATCAAGTTCAAATCTCACCTGTCCCCGACTGAGCATTTCCGATTTCTTCAACTTTTTCATGGCATAAATATTTCCTGATTTCTTTTCACGACAAAGTCTGACCTGCATATGCAATTTTCCTTGTTTATAACACTGTCACAAACTAGAACTTAACACAGATAAACATATAGATAGAACAAAAAATGGCATGGCATGGCATATTATTCAACATGGAATAAATCGGCACCATGGCACATATTGCACTCGACAGGTTGAGTACCATTACTATGTAGGAGCAATTTCAGGAGTAAAGGTGCCCCCTTATGCAACTCTGGCACATTTTGGACAGAAGTGATTCCATTTCACATATAATGAAGCCTGATATAGAAGTGATTTCATTGTGCATGCGGTTGAACAGTAGGTTTTGTGCTGGGGATGTTAACTGACAATCTTGTGAACAATTAGTCACTCATGTTCATAGCGATGGTGTATAGTGTTAACACAGTTATAGCTGTTTACCCATGCTGGCCACAAGACCCAAACAGTCTCCCTTTTATTTTTCTTATTTTAAACTACCTTCTGGACAATACTCTGCAATGCCTTTCACACTGGTACTTTTTTTATTTGATTCTGATTTATACATCTTCTGTAAATCAAAACACCAATAGAAGTTCACTTTGGAGACTCTACTACCTTCTTGTTGTTTTCTAGTGATGACAGATTTTTCATGTTATGCAACAGGATGATACACAGTTTACAACAGGCTAAATAAAAAACACATAGTTGCATGTATACATACCGTATTCTATATTGAATCTACTACAGGATCCAATGTAATTTCAATTTTTAGGCCTATTTAGGATAAAATCAGATTCACTATTGTTCTTGTGAGTTTTTCTACTGCATTACCTATTTTGTACAATGAACTTGACTCATTAAGAGAGAACCTAATGATTTCTTTGTAACACAAAGTTTGAGACCATTGGACTAGCATTTTCTTTTCCTTTCTTTCTGCCATATATTGCTGGTACAAGTAATCATTATGTTCATAACAACTTCCCTAAGGCACCACATGAGTGCACTGAACTATACCCTACACTTAACAACACAACACTGCACTACATGCATTAAACATACACAATGACACCACCAACACCTATACACACGCTTAATCTTATTGGGGTTTCTTTTTCTTGCATGTAAACACATGCTTAAAAGGAGCTTACTCCATATGTTTCATTATTTATAATACTAAACCCAGAAAAATTCCAAAAAACATTAAGGTTTCACAAAGAAGAAGAAAAGAATATATCAGATCAGTATATTAGCAAATCCTAAAAGGCCAATCTAGCCTAACATACAAAATAAGAAAACCATTCGAAGAAGCATGTTTCCCAGCCAATTGACATCAATTGTTACTAATACATATGTTTAAAGTTTGAGTCTCATGACCCTCATCTGCATCACTTTAAGAAAGTGCTAGACTTGCAAGGATAAGATAGGACATGAGCTGAAGAAATACAGATATCATCAGAATTCTGTTGCTTTGCTAGCTCAGCATTCCATATATGTTTGAACGTTGTCTGTCAACACCTAAACAAAGTGGTCACATCTGATAACACTAGAATCAGAACAGATCCAACTCAACTTTCTATGAAAGGAACTTAATGGCTTTAACAAGTTATCTTATCACCCCATGTACAGAACAGGCAGCACCAGGAGAACCCATTGCCATGTTCTGATATCTGATGCCTCAAGCAGAGATCAACAATCAATATTAGTAGTGGCACAAGATGTGTAGTGATAGTACCAAAAGTAGTCTCAGATAAGGCTACAAATATTTGACTTTGACACCAAGGGATGCTCTTATTGAAGCAAAATTTAGGACCGGACTTTAGGAATATGACCAAAAAACTTGAAAATCCTTGTTATTGCCCACCATGATATCAGGGACACATGGTTGTAACAGGAACAAGAATCTCCCATAAGTACATTCATAGTTTAATAGATGACACTACGATATGAAGCCTTTATAAAACAATTGTTCTTTCTATCCACCTCGAGTGAGTGCATTAAGCATAAGGATTTGGTGCTTGCCAAGTGCTCAAGGTGTACAGGAACTTTTTGGTATTGTAACTAACAAAGGAAAAAACTTTTTGGTACTGGATAATTTCTTCTTACCAAGTCTTTGATAACCAAAAATAGCATGCATGAGATTTTATTCAGGAAGAAATTGTTTGGAAACTACAAAAGTTGAATAACTTGTAGGAATGCATCTGACCTCTCCAAAAGCGCCTCTCCCAATGATCGTCAGCAGCTCAAAATCATCAACACATATTTTGTGCCGTTTCAGCCGCATGTACTCTGTCTCCTTCCTTTCTAAATCTTTAAGTATATTTATTTGTTCCTCTTCAGATACATCTGAAGTTGCCAATTTCTTCTCCAGGAACATGCGCCTGCAATCAATTTGATATTTCATTGTCAGGATAATAGCATGACCAAGTAAGCAAGCAAGTTATGTATTTTTACATGCTGACATACACAGAATTCATAACACTTTAAAAACGAACAAGAAAAACAATCTCCAATTACTAAAAAAGCAACCTCCTATTATGAGAATATAATAAAAGTTTGTAAACAACCTCGTTTAGACACTACTAATTAGAAAATCTGTAAATGTAACCAATAGAATGATTCATAAAGGAATTTTTTGTCATAGCAATAAAAGACACTTTTTAAACAAAATGATGCAGCATGGTAAGCGAGGAATAGAAGAAATAACAATAACAAATTCAAATATAAAGTTACTTGAGAAAGTTTTTTACATACAAAGACTGGAGATCATGAGCCTCATATTCCTAGTAGAATTTGGATATACTAATATGAATCAAATCGATGAAGGGCTGAATCAAAGCGAATCGTGGCTGTAAGGCCACTCCGCTACTTACAATATCTCGTCACGTATTTAAAACATCTACAAAGGATTCCACCCACTGCTCAATAGAAATTACGTTTCAAGGCAGCCCACGTAGCTCCTCTACCGGTGGCCTTGCCCAATGGCACGTGCCCTTGGAGGCCGAAGCCCCTACTACAAGTCAACAATCAGGCGGTGGGTGCACACATCACTTCTAGCCTAGATTCTGACTTAGAGGCATTTAGTCATAATCCAATGCATGATAGCTTCGCGCTACTGGCTTTTTAACCAAACGCGATGACCAATTGTGCGAATCAACGATTCCTTTCATACTAGGTTGAATTACTATCGCGATACTGTCATCCATAGGTAAAACTAACCTGTCTCACAACGGTTTAATCCCACCTCATGTTCCCTATTGATAGGTGAACAATCTAACACTTAGTGAATTCTGCTTCACAATGATAAGAAGAGCCGACATCGAAGGA
This sequence comes from Laguncularia racemosa, assembly GCA_037954665.1. Classification (NCBI taxonomy): domain Eukaryota; kingdom Viridiplantae; phylum Streptophyta; class Magnoliopsida; order Myrtales; family Combretaceae; genus Laguncularia; species Laguncularia racemosa. The sequence continues at coordinate 3,078,158 of JBBMOL010000087.1, forward strand.
TCAAAAAGGAACGTTGCTATGAACACTTGATTGCTACAAACTAGTTATCCCTGTGGTAACTTTTCTAATACCTTTAGCTTTAAATTCTAAAGGTCTAAAGAATCGCTAGGCCAAGCATTCACAGTTCGTATTCGTATTGGAAATCAAAATCAAACGAGCATTTACCTTTTGTTCCACACGAGATTTTTGTTCTCGTTGAGCTCATCTTAAGACAAGAACAGAAATCTCGTTTGGATATATATCATGATAAAAATATAATTGCTCTCCCATGAATTGAAATTTTTTATATCTTACCACTGCAATCAGGAAATTCTATCTTTAGTAATCCTTTCAAGAAAGGATTTTTACTCATAATTTGATGTATAGGTTTCTAAGTATGTAATTTAGTGCTTATATAATTAATGAATAGATTTGAATGAAGATTCTTTTTATTAATTAAGTAGTTTTCAATAAAGTTTCTCATTCCTTTAGAAACTGTCAATTGGATACTCACAATGCAGTTCTGCTTTTAATTCAACATACATGGGATACTACATGTGATTTCTAAGCATCACTGGATGATCTATTGAGATTAGTTACCAAGCTTAAAGAGTAAGATCAATTTGTATAATGCTATTTTCCATACATCAATAGGGAAAACTTACACCATGGAAAAAAAAGTACCAAGGAAGATGAGCATTGCTATTAGTCTAGTTGGTAAATGGAAATTGTGTGGACAGATTTTTCACAACACCTCCTTTCTAAGCTCTATTTTTTTTTTGGATAAGCTTTCTAAGCTCTATTGCTGGAAAAAAGTAATAAAATCTACACATGTAAAGTATAACTGTTAAGAACTTAAGTGTCTACATGAGACATCTTTTAACATAAACTGCTCAATATGTTTGGGTGGCATTCAGTCCAAACAGATTACAACATCTAGATTCAAACAAGAAGCTGACATTTCTTTCAACATCCCCAAAAAAAACAGTTTAGCATTTGCATATATAAATATTTCAATATAGTCAACACTAACTGAGCCAAAATTGAAAATGAGCAGCCAAAACTGGCTTCCCTCTCCCAATACGTGGAGTTCTACCATACTTCCCAGCTCAACAATCTACAAAAGCAATAAGAGAAAATGACAAATTTATGTATACTTCAAACACATAGCTTTCTTTTTTCTTTTTGCTCAGGTGGAGAGGTGGTGCATAACATGTAGTAATATTAAAGATACCACATTTGGAAATGGTCTTGGAAAAAAGTTTACCCAAGAAACCGTAAAAAATAACCTCATATCTCATCATTGCATCTAATGATGCTTTTATTTCAAGGAAATGTTTTCCAAATTTCTTAACTTTTTCATACTCTATGAAAAATAATCAAATCTTACTCTAGTTATCAACAATAGTAACTTTCTTTAGTAAATAATGCTGAAAGGCATGGCCATAACTGTACAGTCAATGGTGGGCTAACTTACTGGAGTGAAATATGCCAGTATAACATGGGGAAAATAAATTCCCCTTTCTAAAAATGGAACAATTCATTTCTCCCATTTGTCATCCATACTTTCCATTGTACTTAACCTTCACCACCTAACAACAGCTACCTACCATCATGATCTCCCATCACCGACTCTAGGTACTATTTATCGCAAAATCTACATTGCCTCTGACAATCACAAAATTGCAAAAGTTACATACCGGAGAATAAAGCTTTGGGTTAAGTTCAAATAAAGTATAGAACCTTCGAGTGATTCAAATAGAGATGGAGTTTTTAGTGATTCAAAAAGAGATAAAGGTTAAGTAGAGTGGTGTAAATATAGGATGACATTATAACTCCAATGTATTGACGCCAGATTTTGGTGATGCAGCACATTAAAAACACTAAGCATTCATATTTTGGTACAAGATTTTCATACTTTATATGAATATAATGCTATCATCTATTTGTACTACGACAGTAATAACGTTTGTCCAGCTCATCCTTTATTTAATCTACTAAAAAATTCCATCTCTATTTGAACTTACCTTCAAAATTTCATCCTTAGTGTGTAATTTTCCCTCTCAAAATTAGATAATAATTAAGATTACGAAAATCAGCTAAAAAACCGCAGTGTAAATTATTTTTCCGATAAACAACTAACTAACAAAAAATGCCTAACTTCAGTCTTTTGCCTCAATTCAAACTGCAAAGGCAAACTCCTTATACAAAACAAACACAATTTCACATCAATCACACCTAATTCCCCAATTCCTCTAACCCTCGGGCAAAACTCTAAACATTTCCACACAAAATCACGAAACACTAACAAATAAAGAAATAAATTACTAATGCAGCAACAATAACTTAACACGTATCTTAGTGTTGCAATAATTGCAATAAATAATGATTATGATGATGATGATAGCTAGAATTACTATAATTATCATTTACCTTTGTTTGCGTTCTTGAATATGTTTCATTTGAGCTTTATAATGACTCTCAATGAACTGTTTAGCAGCAGCGACTCTCTCCATTGTAAGAGAAGAACCTACAGACTGCTGTTCTTCGTCTTCCTCCATTGGACCTACCTTATCGTCCTCTTCACCTTCCATTTCTTCGTCATCATCGTCGTTCTTGCGATTATTACTGTAACTACTGTGATTATGATTATCGTTCTTCATCGTGACCTAACTTAGGTTAAAAATCAAAACTTTCGTTCGTTTTTCCTTTTCCCTGTCTCTTTGTATTCTCTTTCTCTCTCTATCCGGAGAAAGTAAAAATAAACCGGTACATGAGGACTTTGGTCTGTTGCTTCGTTGTCACAATTCACATAATACCACACAGATACAGAGAGAGGGACGAGGAGAGAGAGATGGTTTGTCTTTTTCTCCCTCTACTGTTTAGGGGACATTTGCTTTCTGGCACGTGGATGGAGATGATTGGGTTATTTTTGTTCTTGTGGACAAGTGGTTCGGATTACTTGAAGCTTCCCGGATCTACATCAGGCCAGTCCGAATGTCATGCAAGCTTCCAACATAACTCTTGTTATGCAGACCGGATCCGCTCAACTCCACCGATTTTAAAATTAATACAGACTTTTGGATTATATTATTACCATATCATTTTTTTATAATTTTATAAATAATTATATATTACAACATTTAAATAGATAAATTAAAAAAAATAAAAATGATGAAAAATGAAAATCGATTCATATCAATATCACTCTTTTTAATCTATGTAAAATAACTATTACTGTATTCATCATCTGTATTTTGATGGTATTAATTTCATAAATTACACTTTTACCATAACTATTATTTAATTACTCATAGACTCTTTCTATTATTGGCCTTGGAAGAGCAAACTACACCACCACTGGTTGCTCACTACTTTCAAACCTATCACTGCCACAAGAGAAACTGCCTCCACAAATTTTATATGTAATTATGTATTACAAAATAATATAATGAATTTAATATAATTATATTACTAAATAAAGATAATATTTCAATTTAATTTTAATACTTCATAGTAAATATAAATATTAATAAATACACGTATTACTAAACATTAATAATATAGAGCATAATGTAATAAAGTAATTATATAATATTAATGTTATATAAAATATGGCATATGATATTAACATAAAAATTTATAATTGTAACTTAATAGATATTAGTTATATAGTCAAGGTATCTCATAATATAATTACAATCAACCAAAAATAACAATACAATTATAATTATTATTTTATTAATTATAAATATAAATTTAATAAAATGTAATATATGATAATATTATAACTTTATTGCATTCCCCTATATAACTATTTCATTATAGGCTTATTTCATTTAGCTAAGTAAGTGAAATATTAGAGTATGAGGGATATACTCATACTTATTAATAGTCTTTTGCTTAAGAGATGAGATAAATTATAAATATCTTTTTTATATTTGTTTTATATATGTTTAGTCTTCTTTTCTTTCTTTTTTTTAGCTAAGATAAATTAAAAATACCTTTTTTATATTTGTTTTATATATGTTTAGTCTTCTTTTCTTTTCTTTTTTGTATAAATTAATTGTTTATATGGGCAAATCTTTTTTTTTTTTAAGAAAAAAGGCATTTTGATTATTATACGACCATGTTATCCTTGATTTTTTTTTAATTTTAAATTTTAGTATTATTTATTATTTTATGGAAGGCAAAATACGAAAAGAATCTAAAAGCACCTTTTTTAAAATATAGGAGTCTAAATAATTTGCACGTGAAACGAACAAGGAAAGTATTTGCCATTCACCATATGAGATATTAAATAATCATGTAAAAAAGGTGAAATATTTAAATTTTCAATATCTAATTTTTTTAATTTGAAACATGAATTGTAGAAAATTTGAAAATCTAAATTATGATTTATGTATAACCACTCCATTATTAGCTTATTTTCTTTTAAAGAGAATGAGGTTAATGTGTTAATTCATTATATTGCACTAATACTCCCTCTTCCCCTTAAATAATATAAATAAAGATTATAATTTATTTTATTTTATTTTACTTTTTGATATGCTTGTTGTTACATGATATTTATAATCAATATCAAAAAGAGATTTTTTAAAATCTTTTGTAACACCCCAAAACCCGGATACGCTACAGCCTGCCACATATATTCAATACTAAAAGACATGCAAAGACTTAGTTACTACAATCACTCAAACATTACCTTTCAATTATTCAAGATAATGAATAAACATCTTAAATTACTACAGTGGAAGTATTCATAAACTCCAACAATATCACAATTTTTGAAAGAAATGTATATCTTCCTAAACATAATTACTGTTCAATTTTCTCAATTTAAACACAGTAGAAACTTGCAACAATTTAAATAACATGATAATCTAAATCAGAATTACAAATTATTCCATATTATCCTTTCTCTTTATCGGGATCCTACTTGTTATAATACACGTACTCCACATTCTCCTCCGTATCCTAATTCGCTTCTACTAGAGTTTCCTCATATCCAACAATCTCTCTTATAGCATCTACAATTAAAAAAAAATTCCCATAAGAGGTGAGTTAATACCCAGTACAGTGCATACCTATACACACACGTGCATGCCATGCCATAAAACAATAACACATGTAAGATATATCATAATATTCATACATAACTTTATTTATCTTTTACAATTTTTAGTCGATACACAATTTCATCATAAACATCTTCACATATTACATTCATAAACATCCTTTCACAATCCATCTACAAGCAATATACATACATACATATATATATATGACAAAGGTATTATTTTTTGTTCACGAGTCTCTTACCGTACATGATAATAATATATATATGACAGTGAATACACCTTACTATTCATAAGTCCTCACACATCAATCTTCCACGACTACATATATATATATATATGACAGTGAGTACTCTTCACTGTTAATGAATCCATATATTACAACCTTTCATAATACACGTTACAATATTTTACATCACAACCGTCGACATACAACATTCCGTATAAGACTCAAATCATTTCAGTATATGACTCCACTAGGGATACTATTATATACCGATCATTGGGGTGCCACCTCAAAAACATTAACCCACACTCGGTTTCTTGGACCTAGTGATTCACAATCACATGCACACACAATCAGGTTCATTTATAATATTATTAAACCCACACACCAAAAATCTAATTTATCAAGTATAAGCAACAAACGTGATATATACGTACCTGATTTTGCAAAAACTTGGTTTGTCTCATACTTTTTTAGCTTCACAAGTTTCCAAAACCTATACATGATTCAATTTATTTACTTTTAAAATTGTATTCTTATAAATATAAAAGGAAAATAGACGCGTTTCAACTCAATATGGTTATGTTGGAGGCCATGTAGTTGAATATGAGGTAATATACAACCATGCCGGTATGCCTTTTTTTCTCTCTTTTGTGTTTTTTTTTTTTTTTAACATGGTCTCAATATAGTTATGTTGAGAGGTCATGTATCTCTCTATTCACTGTTCATCAACACGACCTCAACATGGTCATATTGAGAGGTTGTGTGTCTCTCTACTCACTTTGGATTTTCAACATGGTCCTAACACGAGGTTCTAACACAGTCGTGTTAGGAGGCCATGTATCTCTCGGTTCACTTTAAATCTTCAACATGGTTCCAACATGATCGTGTTGGGAGGTTGTGTATCTCATTTTTCACTTCATAAATCGATCCCTCAACTCGATTTCTAATCAATTCAACCTAATTGATTTATCTAACATAAAATTTACAATATAATACACAAGCATATACACTTACTTGACCTGAATCATTATCATGATGAGTGAATCGCTTGTTTCGTCTCGGATTGATCTAGATCTGTAAATGACTTTAATACATTAATTCTCATTTTATGATGTACATGAATTTAACGATCAATTGTTATTGATTGATCTACTCACCTCAAACTAGTTGGTGAATTGTAGCACTTGCCTATCCTTTTCTCTCTTTGGATCTCTATAGAATATATCTAGGATTATGTGAGGTGTATAAATGAGGGGAAAGTGTTAACTCTAGATAAAAAGGATATATATAATCAGTTGCAAAAAGATTATCTTGTCTTTACCGCTTTAAACTATTTACCATTTTATCCTTAGCAAATATATATAGTAATTACACCTTTAATAAATACCACAATGAGAACATTAATAAGACCTTATTGTATAGGAATAAAATGCAAAAAAAAAAGGTACTCGTTACATATTTATCGTAAAAATGTATAAGATGAAGAGAATATGAACGTAAACTAGATAAGGATGAAGAACTTTGCACTTGCTCATGGATCACAAAAAGAAATATTCATAACATTATGTTTGATTGGATGGAATAAAATTATTATTTTACCTTACTACTTATAGAATAGATTCTTTTATTTAATTTGCGGAAAATTATTTTATAAATAATATTTATTTTATATAATATAGCATAGATGATAAGAAATTTATATTCTTTTCTTTTATAAGAAGAATTGTTATTACCCATAAAATATAACTTTTATTCAAAAAATATCCTTAATTATAGAATAAAATAATACTAGAATAATCACTTTTTTTCTACAGTTTTATTTTATTTCAATAAATCAAACATTATACTATCTTTTGTAATTTGTAAAATGATCATATTAACAAAAGTTCGTAATCCATTTGCATTTTGTAGCATTGTGATTGACCACAATAGTGCAATTATGATAGGATTCGCCTCCTTTGCCTAACTCTAAAAATATAAATATACTTTAAGTGATGATCAATAGTTAAAGAGAATGAGTTTGCAACAAATTATTAATAGCTTTGGACAAACTATTTATATTATATAAAGCGGGTAAATTCTTTTCATAATTTATTAAAAGATCTCCTCAGCGAGCGTCAACGTCACTTTTCAATAAATTTTAAAAGGAAACTTTTCATCCTTTTAATACTTAGAACACATTTTACTAAAAATCAAGTATTTTGCTAGATATGGATATGTTTTAAGCTCTTAACAAATATTTGGATATTACCATCAGTATTTTTCCCATTTTACTTAGATACGATCAATATCAATGAGGAAAAAAAAAAAAAAAACTCTTGTTAAACTAGATTAAGGACTTTGGGTCATTGTTAATATATATATATATATATGTGGGGTGGGGGAGAAAGAAAAAACAAAAACAAAAAGTTCATCTTTAACTGCAGATTGCGCTTTTCCAACTAATCAGACCGCAAATGAATACTCTAATTTAGTGCTTTTGTTAAAACTTCATATTAATGTCTTTGATGGACTTAATTTGTAATAGAATTAATATTTATACAGGATAAGGCAAGCACTTTTGCATTAATGAATCATGTTTGTATCTTTATTTCATATGATAATATTAACCGTATAAAATTAAATAAAAATTATAGATAATTAAATTATTATGTAATCATGATTATTTACATTATAATTATGTTTTTGTATTGCATGTCACATATTTTTTCTTCGTAATCGTATCTAATTATATAGCTTTAGCATTCATATTATCATATCGTGCTTATAATTGCCAATTTTAATTCTGAAAGCTTTATTACTTGGGACTTAAAGTAGATATTGATTTGGTAAAAAGATAAGAAAAGTCTCAGCATGGACACACGGATAAAATCAACCCAAGAGCATGTAGATAATAAGCAATCTGCTTGAAAGGATAATCATAAGGTGGTCTTCTTCCTGCTCTATTATGTTTTAGATGATAATCAGCTGTTAATTAAGAAAAACAAAGTGCAACCAATTAATAATAATTTGAGATAACTATTTATATAAATATAAAACGGATAAAAAGTCTTTTATCATTCATAATAAGTGTTTAAACTCTGTCGGTAAACTACCGTATGGCAATTAATCATTATAGTGAAATTGTGATAGGATTAGGAACCTCTTCGACCGAACATTTAAAAATATGAAGTATATTTGAAAAGGATGATCAACGGTCAAAGAGAACAAGTACGCAACAAATCATTAATAACTCACAGAAACTATTAATATGATATGAAATGGGTAAAGCATTAAAAGTCTCCGTGTCCACAGCACTATTAAATAAATAAAAAAAAAACCTTTTGTCTTATCAATGCTTGGAACACGTTTCTCAATACTTTTCTTGCCAACGTCTTAAATCTAACCAACGATCTGCAAGATCCGCATGACCAAAGGTGGACAATTTTTAGTCTGAAACCATATATATTTTTAAGGTTACCAGACTAAAAGTCAGCAAATAAACCATGGGTATACTAGGTAAAAAAAGTTTTGGTATACAATAATGGTCCAAGTGAATCTTAATCTCCTACTATAACCACCATAAAATTAAAAATAGTCTTTAATTAATAAATATAAAAAAAAAAAAGAAAAGAAAGAAAGGAAACTTTGAAAGTCACTGTATTAATGGGACACGAGCTAACCAAAGTATGGCCACTCAACCAGGATTTGCTCATCTCTGACAAGATAAACACAAAGAAATAGACGAATATAAGGTGGTTTTCAACTTGAAAGCAGGGGTTGTGAATTTTTTCTAAAAACGGAGGCTGCAATGTTCTAGAATCATATTCTGTGTTCTTGTCAACCTTATCAAAAGTAATTGCAAAATTCTTTTATGACACTACAAGGAAGAGACTTAAATCTCCAAAGGGAAAACCCACCGTCCAAATATGTCATACTAAAATTCTATCAACAGTATCAGTTATATTATTTGAATTTTTCCATATTTTCACTATATAACTTATGTTAATTATTTATTTGCTCAATCATTTTATAATCAAATTACATATGGACCACACTTAATATAAAATTTCAAATCGAATCAACCATAATTGTATGATCAAAGAAAGTTGCAATTCATATATTAATAATATAACTTCATTATGCCCACTTTATTCAAGATCATGACTAAGCAATAGCCAAAAGAATGACAAGTATAGTAAGCCCCACCCCCCCCCAAAAAAAAAAAAAAAGAAAAGCCAAAATCCTTAACTAATGTCTCCTATTGTTAATGTGAAGTGTAAACTACTAAAGGAAAGAAGTGCCAGCATGGCCATGATGCAACAAATTATGAGCAATGTTATCCCTAGCCTGAATTGCACTAGCTGACCTAAGACACTGCTCAGGGATCATCTCATCGTCAAACAGATCAAAATTCAGCTCAGGATCCATCACTTCATTCCTCATTTCACAGATATTATGCAAAACACAGCAAGCTCCAAGAACGACAGGCAAGTCCTGGAGTTTGACTTCAGTCCTCTTCTGCAAACAACTCCACCTCCTTTTCAGCCTAGCAAATGCATTTTTGGCCACTTTTGTAGCATCCCCAATTTTCTCATTGAAAGCATGCTGCGTCCATGTCAGGTTTTGGTGTGTGTAAGGTACCAAAACCCAATCGAGTAATGGATACCCTTGATTGCCAACGATCCAAACATCCTTCAATCGCCCTTGTTTGGCTCTTTGGAACAGAGCAGACTTCTCTAGTACCTGATCATCCGGCATTGAACCGGGCCAACCGATGCAAACGTCGGTGAATACTCCTCTAGGATCAACAACACCTTGAACCGTAATCGAATACGATGTCTTCTTATTCCTCTCCGTATGCCTTTTGTTAAGATAAGCGGTGACACTGATCTTAGGGGCAATTATAGGCACATGAGTAGTGTACATTGAACCGCCGACATTCGGTATCCCGGACAATGCAAAGAACTCATCTTTGGTCATTTGCATCCTAGTCTCATCAGGCCATTGAAGAAACTTAGGCATTAAGACATTCTTAATAGCAGAACAAACCTCCAAAACCAACTTATGACAAGTTGATATCCCTAAACCAAACCTCTTGGACACCAATCTCAATGGCTCCCCTGTAGCCAATCTCCAAATACAGACCGCAACCCGCTGTCTAACCGGGATTGCATCTCTCAACATAGTATTCTTCTTAGTCACTACTGAATCAAGCTCCTCACAAATCAAATTAAAAGTAGCTTTACTCATCCTAAAAGCCTGCCAAAACTCGTGGTCGGGGAAATCCGGGTGGCTACACCTCTCCCACCAATCCTTAGACCTATCCTTAACCCACAACCTCCTCTGCTGAGCAACTGCCCCACTCCCTGACTGCCCAGAAGTTTCCGCACCGCCATTGTCCAACACGGAAGCCGACACCGAGGTGACAGCCACCGAGGAAGCGTCTTTCCTAGCTCTTTTAATCCTAATTCCCTCCATTTCTTCAATACCACTATAATGCTCCTGAATTTGATCATAATAATTATTCATTGCTTTTACTTTCTCCCTATGAATACTATCAAAGACAGCCTTTTCTTGTTCTCTATCTATAACCCGATTCTCATTCTCTTGCTTCTCTTCCTCATCAAGTAAAATCAATGAAGCAAGTATCTCTCTCAACGACCCATTAAACTCACTCCCTTTCCTATCTCCCTCACCTCCCTCATCTTCCTTATCCCTCCTAGGACGCTTATAAGGATTTGGGTTCACATTGATACTCTCCATTAAGCTGTACAAATGTGAACACTCTTCTTGATTAAGAAATGGGAAAGGCGTAATTTCCATTCACCAACTGTTCGATAAAAAACCCGACAGACTCAAATAGTGAAATGTGAACGCGAGAGGGAAATTTGATGGGTTGGGTTTTGTGAGTTGGAAGAAAAAAGTGCTGGGTTTTGGTCTCATGGGTCAGAGGGTGTAGTTGATTGGTATGGTATATATGCGTGTACAAGTAAGCGTGTGACATCGTGTGAACACGGGGTAGGAGAGAGGAGGCGTTTGAAAAGGACATGGGTTTTTTGGAATTTAATAAGGTTTGCAGGAGGCTTACGCGGTTGGGGGCATGCAGAAGGAAGAGGATGTCGGGTCGAAAGCGGGGGTTTAAAAAAAATAAAAAATTATTGGGAAGAGAAGAAAGGAAGGAAGGTTGTAGTGAAGTTTCTTTGGAGGAGAGGAAGGCAGGTATAAACATGCATCTAATAGCTTTTTCTTCATGATGTCGAAAAGAAAAAAAAAGAGACTGCTCCAAAGATACCATATTAATAACAAAATTATTCTTCTAACCAATCGATCTATTCAACTTTTCAGAAAATCCACTTCTACAACAAGCTATTATTTTAGAAATGTATAATATAAGATTAATTTCACAATGAAAAGACCATTTTGTTGTAGCCAAATTTTAAGCAAACCAATTATATTTTAAATACGTAGCATGACTTAAAGTATAATCTATACTTATGTATCATGGTAATTATCGTCCTTGACGTCTTTCAATATGTAATTTTGCATAAACTTTTGTACAAATGCAACCATGACATATAAGTCTATAGTTATTATATGGTATGATCTGCATGCCCTAACTAATAACTATAGTGTGTGTTTTAATCAACTTTAGATGTGTGTATGTACAATGAAGAGAAAGGCAATAATATATAAGACACCGGACTTCAAGCTGCTACGGAATCAGGAAGATGTCCAAATGGTAAAATTAGACATTTTTGAAAAAAAATTTAATGGTTTTGATGGTGAAAAATAAAAGTTTAGTGGTACATATGGAATTTTTTTTTTTAAAGTCTACACCTAATTACAATCTTTAACTGCAACAACCAAAATCTAACCACCAAACACAACTTCCATTAAATGTATTATATTTAAGTCATACGACAAGCATAAACAAAGAGAGCTCAAGAGCATAAGCATTTCGGATGTCAAATACCTGCTTATCCACTTAAAGTTCTCAACACTTAAATTGAAAGCCACATCATTGCAATCATCTAACCTTACAATGGCTTCAAACAACCAGTCTATGACCCACCTGTCCCAAATGGCTATGGGTCTCAATACTAAACACAAACAAAGAAAAGAAAACAAAAGTCATTCTCCATTATATTGATTTCTATTTCATTGCTAATATACCCAAATAGTCAACCCAACAAGGTAGAATTAAATTTTACTCGGAATTTACTTATCAATAACTTTACTATCGTACCTTTTCTATGATCAATTTTATGATTAATTTCTAAAAAGTATTCTTAATTTCTTTGAAACATGTTAAAATTATTTCGATATATCCAAGATTACGCATAAGTTTATTGGTTGGTAATGTAAGGTTTTACCTCAAGTATAAACACCGATGGTCAAATCTTAGGAATAATCGCCAAGTTTGGTAAAAGACCAGTTCAACGGGCTTATCACATGTGGCAGTTGAATCGAGGATGTGGTCGGTCGAAAGGATAGTTGATCTAGATTAATCCAATTAATCTAGCTGGTTGGATCTTGGCTTGGTTCATTTTCTTTATTTTTCGTGTCTGAGTCACCAAGTTTGATGTTTAGGGTCTCTCTTAGGTTTTTAATATGACCATTTCCTATAGATTTTACTCTTTTTTTTTTTTGAAGCACTAAGACTAACTTTTCTATTTAATTTAAAATCTAAAATATTGTTAACCTATGACTAGGGTTTTCGATTTAATTTTCTAATGCATACTAGTTTATTAAGATTGATTATCAACATGCGTTTTCATGAGAAAGTGTGTTGTTGGTTTTGGTTTTTATTGCCTCTAGGATTTTGGTTAAAACTTAGGATTGTGAATCAAATCAAAAAGTTTCATGGAAGGAACTGGTGCGTTTTTGAAATTTATTCAACTCCATGGAATTAAATTTACTACCATAATTTGATATTTTCCTAGTTCCGTGATGCATCTAAGGTTTGATTTATTTTAGGTGCAGTTTTCAATTAGAACATGCTATTTGGGTTTTGATTTAGTTATGGCTACTTTTACGTTTTGATATAGGTGATCAAATTTGTAAAAGAATAACTACAAGCTGGGTCTAGACATACCACCCAATGAAGGTGTGAATTAAGAGCAGCTGTTTTTTATTCTATTTACAACAAATGATCTCTTGCTAGAGTGAGTTATAATGAGGACACTATAGGTCCTAATTACAGATTACTGATAGAGTTAAAGTTTTCCCACATGATTTAATTACAACTAAATTCTCATCTTTAACTTGCTTTCTTTTTATTTCAAATTAACTCAATTTCTATTTCTATTTTTATTTTAAATCAAAATTTCAGATTATTTCGATTTCAAAATAAATCCACAGATTTTGTTAAGAAGAGCTATTTTGGAGTCCATTCTTGGATCATTTAATAAACAACACATTTAAAATTTCAAAGTACTAATTACATGCTTGACCTGAATAAGACAACTCATAAAGAAGACTTATTGAGGTATGATTCACATTGTGTATCACATCCCATTGGCTGCATCCTTTATTGTAGCCAGTTATCTTCAGGCTGTGAGTCTTATTCCCCCTCAATATTTGACTCGCTCCTTTGATAGCATGTGTGAAGACTCGTTGGGGCATAATCATGCTTTTTCAATCTCCACATCACTGAAAAAACAAAATTCAATATATGGAGTGATAGCTTTCCTATGGATCCAAATGAGGAAGCAAAAATTTCAATGGCTCCAATAACACAATCCAACTACAAACAAGACTGGCATTTGGGAAGAGAAATTATAAACATTCCTTTGGACTCCAGGGTTCAAGGATAATCAAACTTACTCTACGCGAAAGAGGAAATTGTAGTAGCGACTTGACCTTTATGACGTTTGCTAATAGGTAAATTTACTTATGCTTTTTTTGAATCTCCAAGGACTTGTTTATTTTCAAGATTGGAAAAGACGGAATTCAAAAACTACTATTCGATTATTATCTGGAATAACTAAGTAAGTTATATAACATTGTTTACTTTTTTACATATTTCTAATATAGGACACAATCATTTTAATTATATATATATATATATTATATATATCGATGATTGTTAAAATTACGAGTCAATTGTTTGATTTTATGAGTTTACAATTTCATGAAATTTTTCATTATTTAAATGAATACAGATTTTTTATAAAATTATGAGATTAAATTTACAATTTTATTAATTTTAAACGATTATATTGATTTTATACCTTAAAAATTCAAATAGTATACATCATATTATTATATTTCAGTGTTGAATTCGGAATGCAAAAAAAGTGACCTTATTGGTGAAGATACAATGACCATCGTTACTGCTGTTGTATTCGATTTTGATTTATTATTTATCCTATTAAAAGCTAATATTTGGCGAGGTTCTTTGATTATACCTTATCCACGTTTGATTAAAACTGGCGCTTGCAAACTACATCATATATTTCTTTGTTTCAAATGTAAGAAGTCAGAATAAATGTTTAAAAAGTAACCATATTGTCAATAATAATCATTACATCAACTATAGATTTTTCGTAGGGACAACTTACATATACTATATAGTAAAGCAAGAGTTCTTTCATATGGAATTATTGACAAGTGGCCCTATTGAAATTAGATACTAAGACAATACGTGGCATTGAAATCTTCTTCTATTGTGACAAGTATTGGACATATGTTAATATTTTTCTGGAACCAAAAGGGATAGTATATGTGTTTAATACATATATGGAGGACTATCGATGAGTTAGGTTACTTTTAAGTTATATAAGTTTGTTTAATATTTATTTAAGTTTAATTTGAGAATAATTGGATTGAGTTTGTTTTATTCAAGTAGTTAATCAAATTAACCTCAAACTTTATAATATTTAACTCAATTACCTTATAAGTCTAATGGAGCTCGAGTCTAATATAAATATTTATTGAGTTTGAGTTGACTTTTGATTTTAATATTATTATTACAAAAATATTTCTTAAAAATACCAAGTTTAAACAAACTTAATCAAGTGAAGTTTGAGAACTTTTAAAATGTTATTTTAAGTCAAGTTCAATTTCAAGATTATAAGTTTGATTGAGCTTGAATTGAGTTCAGGTTTCAATTTTAAAATTTCAAATTAAACTCAAATTCAACCAAAATATTATATTATCTTAACTCAACTCTTTTTCTACTTTAGCTACATATTATCTTTAAAAGGTTTTCCATTCCATCACATGAAGAGTAAAGGTTTCCTTTCAAGTTGGAGAAAACGGATAACCCATCTCAATGTCTAGGCTTTAATATCTATACCACTCGTTACTTGCATTTTCATTTTGTCCAAGTAATTTATCTACATCTACATAAAAACGGATGGTGTTTAGAATTGTTACAATCTTGAAATGGAACGAAGATATTTATAATTTATATTTTGCCTAGCTTAGCTAGCCGAAGCCTAGACTTTTAGACCATGTACATCGTAACTTTGAATGCCCAAGCAAAATCTTAGAAGGCCAGTAAAGGTCAAGACAAAAAGTGAAAAACATTGATCTTCTGTAAAAGAAGTTCTTCTTCTTCTTCTTCTTCTTCTAGTAATGTGTGCCATTGCTGACGCTGATGAAGGAAAATTTGACAAACGAGAAACATATGGGTATTGCGTAATAGATTATATATTCACAAACAAATGTAAGAAAGACAAAGATGTAATATAGGTCTTTGTTGCAGAAAGAATAACGTAATTTGTGCCTGAGGTTTTTTACCATAGTTTGCACGTGATTATGATATGCATGTTTTATACTTATTATTATTATGTTACTCATGCAAAGCACCAGAACAAAGTTTCATTTAACTTTAGAAATTTAGAAAAGAATAATGATGTAAAATCCAAAAGTGATATATTTAAGAACAAGTTATGTACAGTACAACACCCACATAACGAGCATGAGTTCACTTCTATACAATAGGGTATGTAAGTATTTAGCTAGCGCATTTTAAGGATGTTGTTCACTTTCTATTATAATTATATTAATTCTGTTATAATATTAAATACATCATTTGTTTGCATTTTGATTAGGCAAACTCGTATAATATTGTTGTGTTGTCACTTTTATTCTATAATCAAATGCAGTACAAATATACATTTTCTATATAAACTATACATTATAACGTATATCATAAGCTCGTATCATTTAATACATACATCCTTTAATTTGTACTTGAAGGCAAAATATACATCCTCTTTATTGTAATTTTTCCAATTTAATTAGTTTGACATAAATATTATTTCTAAAGTAATAATCAATAGTTATGATGACGGTAAAGGATTGTTTTCAATATTAAAAAACTTATATTTAAAATCTATAATATAATTCTTAATACATATTTAAAATCTATTCAATATAATATAATATAAATGGATATCTATACAATAAGTTATTCCCCAACCCTTTTTAACACTTCTCTCAATAATAGCAAGTCCAAGTTTTGTAGGCAACCTACCCTTTGACTGTTATTGTTATATTTTTTATGTTGCTTCTTCTAGATGTTTTACTTTTTTACTTCTTTTCTTTTCGGTCTATTAGCATTGAGAATTGTGTTAGAAAAAAGAGGTTCGAATCATGTGGACACAATATGTCAAATCAACCACAACCATCGCCTGAGGTTTTTTTTTTTTTTTTTGGTCTTGTCTCTGCACAGTAGAGCTACAGTCTGTAGATATTTGAAACTTCTTGACCTATATCTTGACCAAAAAGCATCTTCTAAATTATTAACGGTGCCATATTGTATATATGAAGGTACTAATTAAACAAATCTTTCACTTTTTTTATGTATTTCCTTTTTTTATATATGTATAATAACTAAAAATAATATAAAAATATGAAAATTTTTGTTTAAAACCTTTATCGGACACTGATAACTGTACTGATATTTTTATCCATGCACTTAACACAATAATCCCGACTCTTTTTCTTTCTTTCTTTTCCTAACATTATTCTCTAACTCTCTATTGGTTTCAAATCATTTTTTCCTTAAGTGAAATTGAAATTAAATTGCATGATCTAAAATATAATTTAAAAAAAAAACAAAAGAAAGCCATTTTATTTTTAAAAAAGAAACAAAAACTATTGAAAAAAAATATATAAATCATATCTTTCTAAGTTTTTATATTTTTCGATGTGGACATCAACTATTAAAATCAGTTATCATCAAACACTATTCCCCACTCTGCTTTCAAGTTTCAACTCCTCTTGAATCCTTAACCACCATTTCATATGCCATTAATTAGTTCCCAGCATGATTGCCGCTAATTTTATCATAAGTTCACGGCAATGAACCCACATATTGGTTTAATTTATATATATA
The DNA here is from genome assembly GCA_037954665.1 of Laguncularia racemosa. Taxonomy (NCBI): domain Eukaryota; kingdom Viridiplantae; phylum Streptophyta; class Magnoliopsida; order Myrtales; family Combretaceae; genus Laguncularia; species Laguncularia racemosa. Next base: position 3,095,775 of record JBBMOL010000087.1, read on the forward strand.
TATATATATATATATATATATATATATATATACGAAATATCCTAACACCGGGTTATACAATAAAGTATTAATAAAATAATTAGATGCATTAATGAAAATAGTTACATCTAGGAATCTTTACATGACATAATAGTAAATTAAGCAAAAATATAATAAAACGTATTAATCAACGTCCACAAAAGGGAAACTCTATTAATTGACATCATTCAAATTAAAAACAAAAATAATGATGCAATTTCAGAGGGAAATAAAATTAAAAGACTTTCTAAGATATGATTCACATAAATACCATTACAAACTCTATAAAGAGGACCTTAGCTTCCCCATAATTCAATCCAAAAGAAAAAAACTACTTGTCATGATAAGAGAAAGAAAAAAAAACCTTAAAGTTATACCATCAATTGAGTATTTAAATCCTAATATTTTCGAATTCAATATATAAACTTAGAAATTACAAACTTACAAATAAATCAAATCTTAGAATCCCTAGATTATTGCCAATCCCTTAAAGCCCTAAGGACCATAATTGGGAATTCATGATTTAGACGAGACAAAAACCTTAATTTTTGTTGAAGAGAATCAAATATATATTTAATTTTGTTGTTGTATATAGAATCAAAAACTCTAATTGTGATCTTGATTCATAAAAATGAAAACTATAAATATGTTTGTGAAAATCAAAATTGTAAATCTTGATCTTGATCGAGAAATTAAAGAACCCTAAATCTTATTTGTTAAGGGAATAGTCATTTTTAAAAATTTGTGACCAATTGAATAACAAATTTCGTAATAATTTGAATATTGATTTGTAAAGCAATTTAGGGTTGATATCTAAAAATCAAAGTTCTGATGGATTAAATTGCAATTTATAAGTTGAAGAATTTTTGTAAAGGTTTTTAATAATTGATTGGTCTAAAAAAAGGATTAAAGTTGAGGATTTATGTTAATTGGAATAAATTTTGTATAAGGTGTTAATTTCTTTCAAGGATTAATGAATTAAAGGTATGGTTGAAAAGTTGTGCTTTTCGAAAGTGCTTATTTTATTTTATTTTTCCTTCACATAGCCAGTTGACCATCAACTACACCCTCTCTCCAAACAACTAGCCATTTCTAGAAGTAGGAGTTGACCTTAAAAGTTCAAAACCTTCTTGTTAATCGAGACACCTTGAATGTAATGAAATTTAGTTAATAAAAGCCAATCTACTATCATTTCATATATAAAAAGCCCAAATATGATTTTATATAAAAAAAAAATCTTATAGCTTTGATGTAAAAAAATTTAAAGGTAAAAAATTAGAGTTAGTCAAAATGAAACTTAAGTAGATTATTAATTTCATAATTTGAATTTATATAAGATTGCTGTAAATTGGAAAAGAAAGCATACAAGGGTATTAGGGCAAAGCAATGTGAGTGATCTACTATTGCTTTGTTGAATATGCTTATAAGATTAGTTGATGAATGAACTTAATTATATTTCGACCAATTAATTGTTTTGTTGAGTATCTTTGTACTTAAGGCTAGGAGTACCAAAAATGGTGGCCCTATACCAAAAACTGTATTGTCTCGATGGGAGCAATGATTAAGTGTAATGTGATATATGTAGTTTAGATGCTGATCCCATTATGAGAGATAAGTGTAATTGATCGATTAGTAGTTATGATGTGAGTTAGGTTGCTGAAGAGAGATTGGTGGTATGGGTTACCTTTACAAATGCTATAGTAAACCAATGGTGCTAATACTTGATACTTATGATGACTCTAAGATGAAAAGATTTGTGTTGGTTAGGTGGTGGGGAGTGTCTTCACCATGGTTTTAGTTATGGTGTTCATTATTGGTATTGGAGTGTTAAGAATAGCTACACCATAGTTATTTGTGTGTTTAGGAGTCATGAGTTACTTTAAGTTTTGGGACACTAAGACTATATTATGTACTCACTTGAAATAAGAAAACTAATTGGTTGTTTGTTAGGTTTGCATGTAATTTGTGTTGTGTGGCATATTTGTGTTTTTGTGCAGTAGGTTACTTATCGAGCTTTTACTCACCCATTTAGGGAATTTTTTTTGGGGTACTGTATAAAAATTATGAACTTGAAGCGAAGGAGGTGGAAACAAGTTTTGCATACTCATATTTTGGAGTGGATATGTGGCGAATTGGCATGCCTTCTAGGTTTTAAGCATCACAAAAATAAAAATTAATAGAAAAACCAACATAGTTAGCAAAATAAATCATGAAAGGAAAAAAAAAATCACATGCACAAAGATTAATATTTATAGTATATGTACTAATTAGAGATTGGGGTCTAGGGTAGGTAGGGTAGGATCCCCTACCTTGTAATCTACCCAGTATATGCAAGCTTCTAAATTTTAAAACTAAAACCTAACTTTTTTACCTTTTAAAATTGCTTTGAAATTTGTACTCTATAAAATTTACAAGTTTTAGGATAACTTATGGAATTTGTAATGTTTCTTTTTACTTTTTTTTTTCTTTTTTAATATCATACCACTTATATCTAGATTCATGAATTTCAAATTGAAAGCCACCAATGCTTTTAAATATAAATTATATATAAAAAATATAAACATAACGAAATCCTCTAAAAAAATAATAATAATAACAAACAATAAAAAAAATGCTAACTTAAATTCGAAATGTAAAATAGGTTATTATTATTATTATTATTATTGAGTGTTGGTAAAAAATAATGGGTTATGAGTAAAAGTTAACTTAATTATTTTTTTTTATATCTTTAAATGTAAGCATACTAACTAGCAATATTTTATAAGCTGGATATGTGATAAACTGTAGATATTGAAAAATTACAAGTACCCCATAAAATAGAATTGACCATAATATTCATGATATAGGTTTTGAACAAATTCTAGAATATGTATGAGATTATATCTTGTAACCTAACTTGTGAAGTGCAACTTATAAAGTTTTCGATTGAGAGATGCCAAGTGAGATATAATAGCCGTTGTAGAACCTACCAACCTTATAGAGTTTAACAAGTTTTAAGATCATTATATTCATTGCTTGACCCCTATTAATATGGTAGTGGCATGTAGATGAGTTGATTCATGACTTTTTAAGTGCCAATGATAATCCTTATTAGCATTAAGTTATACAAAAATATGAAAAGAAAATGAGATGTTATATTTTAGTCTATTTATTAAACTTGGGAAAACGCTAATGGGAGCTTTTGGGCTTTGATTTACTTTTCGATATGTTGAAAAAAGCTTTCACGTTTTCATATATTTATTTTTAAGTGTACAAGTAATATTAGAAAGTAAATATTTTCTTTTAACCCTTAAGAGACTCTTTAACTTTAACCTAGCTTTTTCATGGACACTATGTTTGGAAAAAGAGAAGAAATTAGAAGTGGAGAAAAATGAAGGAAAAAAATTATGTTGGAAAGAAAATGAAAGGAAAAATGACAAATTTTCTTGTTTGAATAAAGGAGAGAAAGAAAGCGGAAGAAATGTTATAATATAATTTTTTTGTATTAGAATGTTATAAAAGTTCTTATATTTTCTAAATATATTTTTCTTTTAAGGGTCGATTTAGACTTTTATTACAATTTTTTCTTAATTCTCTTTAAAGGAAATAGACATACAAGAGTGCCTTAACTTTGGATTTAGGAAATTTAGTGGTTGAAGTTTCATTCTTTACAAATTTAGTATGTAATAGAGATACTAAATTGTATATTATTTTAAAGTATAAGTATTAAATTTTTAAATAATAAAATTTAAACACTAAATTGTATATATTATTTTTTTTTCATAAGATAAGAGAATAACATTTCTATAATTATGAAAATGTGACTTATGTATGATATATCTCGTATGTCATTGTATTTAGTAATGTTTTACATGATTAATCGATATTTTGTATTATTGAAAAAGTTAACTTCAACAAATTTATTCTAACATCACTTGCAATAACAAAAATTTACAGTAGTACGTTTCTTAGAGACATCTAGGTAGTTGCTCATTATGGTCGATTGGGGATTACTGTTTTTGGAATACATAATTCAATTTCGAGCTTCAATATTATGTGTCAATAGTTAAGTATACTTTTATTATTATTTTTTATTATTTCATCTTTATTCCTTCATTTATTTTCTCAAGTAAATAACGTAATTTTAATTCAATTATAATCAAGAAAATATTATTATATTAATTTATTATAATAATTATTCTGTATAAAACTATTTTAATTAATAAAGTAAACAGAAAACATTTTCGGTAAATTCAATCCGACGTCGTGGTCTTTCCTTTTTCGAGCCAATTTAATGACTTTATTTTCAGAAGGGTACAATAGCTGTTTGGCCGTCAATAGTAATGTCGCTGTTTTAGTTTGGTACCCTGCAGATGCAAGTCAATCGGATTTCGTACAAATCTAGCTTTGTTATGTTACAAAGACTCCTACACTGCACCACCCTTTCCATCCCATTATTGCACAACGGCACCACCCATTTTTGACAATTAATAATAGGCAAGAGAAATTCAAGTGCACGTCAGCACTGACATCATAAATCACAAAAATTCTACGAGTCCCAAACACTACCATACGTTAAATGGAGACCAGAAGTCAAAAGATGGTATGAAATTCCTATGGGTTGTCCTTGTCCTCCTGCAAATACTACTTCCCCTTTCCCCGGTGATAACGGCAGATACACATTTAATAATGAAGTACCAAATTAACTACTTTCTTTTTGACAGTTTTTTCAAAAGTTGAGTATATGTACGGCAAATTTGTAAGTAGAACTTTTATATATTAACTGAATGTGCGGTTACTTTTCTTTCTTTCTTTCTTCTTTTTTTTTCCCTCTTTTAAAATGAGTATTTAGTTCTTTGATCTTAAAAAAAAAAATGCTTATAAATTCATATATGATTATTTTGCTTTTAATAAAAGTTACAAAAAAGAAAAAGAAAAAAAATAAAGCTATGGAAAAAAGCAAAGTCTAATGATATATTTTTAAAGCTAAAAATAATGGAGTGAGTTCTCTTCTTTCTATTTTTTTTTTCTTAGTTTTAGTACTTTTTATTATTTTATCAAAAGATAGATCGTTAAGATATGTCCTTAAAGCATGTTTTATAAAGATTTTAGAGTTTGCAGATTAAATACTTATATGAAACAAATATAAGAAAATGTCTATGCAAATTATCTTGTATTTAGCTAAAAAAAAAGGGTTTTGAAGCAATATATGTAAACTACAATCTCATTTTCTTAGTTAATGAAGCAATTTATGAGCATACAAGACTTAAAACCAACTACGAATCCATAATTTTAGAGTATACGAAGTTATGGAATGTGAAGTTACACTTTTCAGAGTTTTAGGAATTTTATTGCACCAAACTTATAATTCATGGGTTGCATTACAAACAAGAATGCAAGGGGTTAGTAAACTCGATACCTATTCCATTATCTTATAAGATTACTCAAAACTCATCCCAAACTTTATAGGGTTTTTTACTAAGTATTTGAAACTTGCCAAATAAGCAACTTGATTCTTGACCCACTACCCATTAGTTTTTTTCTTAAATATTCTATTGTTAATTTTAAGTTCATACCTATTATGTCTATATTTTTGTAAAATATAGCTCATATTCTTGTAAATAAATAAATTTTGCATTTTCAACATATTTAATTATATTTATTTCAATATTGCTCCAAAGTCTAGAACTTGTTTTTTTTTTTTTTTAATTGAAAACTAATTAATAAACAATAAAATAATAGTTATATACTTAACTGGAAAAAAAAAGAGGTTTAGGTCTTTGACGGGTTTAATATTTGTCCAATTATCCATCCAAACCTATAAGATTTAAAAATAAATAAATAAATCTATAACATGTCTTAAATCTTATAGAGTCATATAGGGTTTTAAATGGGTTGGTGATGAGGTGGAGACATTAGCAAATATGTACATAGCGAAATAGGACATATTCCTTCGTTTTGTCCCTTAAACAATCAAATTTACTATTTTTTTTATCATTTTTATATTAGCTATAACTTTTCATAAACACTTTTGTTTTAAGTGTTGTTTGTGACGTTGTATTTATTTTCTAATTTTCTATATGTTCTTAAGTTTTAGGTATTTTTATTTTTGGTAAATTTTAAACATTTTTATTTTTAGAAACTTTTTATGTTCTATTTTTGGCAACTTTGTGTAGCTGTTATTTGTATGCCTTAGGGCACTAGACAGATATTATCATTGAGTATTATTGAAATATTGAGCCGTCATTACTCTATTTTCTCCCAAATTTTGGAATTCATAACAATGATCGAATTTGGATGCCAAATATCAAAGAATTCATATAATCAATTAATTTTTAAAGGTTACATACCGAATATTCACAAAATCAATGATTTATAATAAAGTTCCTATTAATTCCATGTGTTTACACTATATCAATTGGGCAGGTTGGAACTTGGCAGTGACTTACCCAGTTACATCTCTAATTACAAATTGCCCAAAATATGGTACATAGATGTGGAAAGTGCCAAAAAAAAAAAAAAAAAAGCAACTCAAGTTAATTGTACAACTAAAGAATGGAATAACATAGATAAATAAAAATAAAAAACACGAAAATTCAAATAACTTTATAAATTGAAAACTCAATTATTATAGATAAATAAAGTTGAAATGTCTAAAGACTGGAATAATAAAAAAAAGAGAAGTAGAGGACCAACTAATATATTAATTAATAAAGCGAAAATCATCCATATCTGGAGAAGAAGAAAAGGTTGCTTGTCCTTCATTCTTCGTCAATAAAAATATCTATAATCATGACCCTACAACTCGTATATAGTACAAGCTAGCGGGCAATGAATGGATTCACATCAAGCTTCTTCGAGAGACTTGTTATAACATTTGTTTGTACATGGTATGACTTTTCTGTTGGGGTCAAGTGTTTAGACTTGTCAGTTTTCGTGTACTTCCTTAACCATTGACTGTTCACGCGATTTCATAAATTTTGTCAACAGAATCATGATAAGTATTATGGATTTCCTTTTTCTTTATTAGATTCCGTCGTGTGTGGAAAGAAGAACATTTACAATACAAACATCACGCCAAAGACTAGGTGATTTGGTTGGGACCATGGGGTGTTAAGGACCTTTTGTCCGAGTTAATATAGTTAATCAATTAATTATTTTCTTGATGGAAATCGAGAAATGATTTCATTTGATAATAACAGGAAGCATAGATAGTAGAAAATGAAGATAATATGAAGTTATATAATTAGTGGATGTGGTTTAGATTAAGTATCAAGTACCAAGATTAGATAGTGCCATGTAACAATATTAAGATAAAAGTTAGTTAATATAGTTGAGAACTATAAATAGTGGAGACTTACTTACTATAACCAAGTTTCCAAAAATATAAAGAATAAAAAAATACATTTCGTTTCTTGATTTCAATCTTCTTGAACAAACACACTTTTGTGAAATAAAGGCTCACATGGTATCAGAGCATCCAAAAATAATTTATTTTGTCTACAGAAAGTTTTCTTTTAAAGTTTAATGCACAGTAACAACATTGGCAGTTGGAATCTACAAAATTCCATTTGATCTTGCAAAATGAATTAAGGTGATCAATCGGTTTTAGATCTTTTGTTTCTTTTTAGAATAGATAATTCGACTTTGAGTATAGGAAGCTTGGCCTTCAATGAAAATATCTTTCTTGCTTGGATTCGATTGATCAAGATGACTTTGGGAGCAAAATTAAAATTAGGATTTCTTGATGGAACAGTTTCGAAACCAGAAGAAAATGACCCTAATCATATAAGGTGGGTTAGATATGATTATATGGTTAGGTATTGGATGTTGAATTCCAAGGTGAATGATCTTGCACAGAATTTCTTGTATATACAATCATGGACTCAAGACTTGAGGAAAGAAATTGTGGAACAATACGGGACGACGAGTAGACCATTGATTTTCCAATTACAACACAAAATGACAAGAAAATCAATAAGTGAGTATTTACTTCAATAAGCTTAAATGTTGCTGGGATGCGCTTAATGCATTGTATGCATATTCATTGTGTACATGTAGTAGAATGGATGGTTATGATCTCAAAGAAAGAATTCAAATTTTTGAATAGCATAATAAATTGATTCAATTTTTTTGAGATTAAATGAAGCTTACTAAGGAGTACAAAATCAAATTCTGTCCACAAATCTGTTGCCTAAAATCAACAAGGTATTCTATATTATGCATCAAGTGGAGAAACAAAGGCAGATTACGAATGGTTTTAATTTGAGTATTAAAGTTTCGACGTTTGTAGCCAACAAAGCATAATGTAGAGGAATTAATGAAAAAAGACAGAATAAGAAGAGTTTATGCAAATATTGTAGAAAAGGAGAACACCTGATAGAGAATTGCATTCAACTTGTGAGATATTTAGAGTGGTTTAAGGGAAAAAGAATTGGGAAAACAAAGCAAGTAATCATGGTTTCTCAAGAGAAAGCAAATAAGATTTTAAAAATGCCATTTGATGATTCGGTTGCACTTGAGTATTCTAAAAATATAGATAGAGAGATGATTAATAACATTTGTGTTGAAGTGATGCAAATGATCAAAGAAAAGGATGGAACGGGACATGTGCATGCTAATTTGGTTCATTGTGCAAGAACATCTATTTCTTCTTCTTCTTATAGCATTTTAAGTAATCAGTTGGCTCTTTAGGTTATAGATACTGGTGCAACAGATCATGTGTCCTTTTAATGAAATTCCGCCTGACATCAAACATCTAACAAAGCTTGTAGCAATTAAATTACTAGATGGAAGGATAATGTAAGTTGATAGAGCTGGATCTGTCAATATTACCCTAACACTTACACTTTAACACGTTTTATATGTACCTTAGTTTACGCACAATTTGTTATTAGTTTGTAGACTTATCAATGATTAATGTTTAATAGTTAAAATTAATCAATTCCAATGTGAATTTCAAGACTAGAAAGAAACCTGAGTAGTTGCTAAAGAAAAGTTGATAAATGGACTGTATATTCTTTAATCAGAAAGCCATAGGTTGGTTGTAAATACAGTTAGTTCTTTGAATTTAGCACAATGTAATCCAACTACATCTGATGATAAAATTCATATAGATCTCTTACATGCTTAGTTAAGATATGTTTCTACTTCAATGTTACAACATTTAGATGTTTGTAAGCATGAAAACTTCAATAATTTCTTTCGTCACACATGTTAAGAAGCGAAATTCGATAGGTTTCCTTTCTAAAGAAGTGTTAGTTTGCCTATTTTTCCATTTCAATTACTTCATATAGATGTTTGGGGACCATATAATATTCCTTTCATAATTAGAATTAGATATTTTTTAACTACAGTAGATGATTACTTAAGATCTACTTGGACATATTTGCTTCATCATAAGTTGCAAGTACCAATGATTTTAACACAATACTTTAAATATGTTTACAACCAATTTAACATTATTCTAAAGAAAGTTAAAAGGGCTAATGGAACGGAGTTTATATCAAATCTTTGTCAAAGTTTATTTCATGATCTAGGAATCATTCATTAGAGTAGCATGATGTATATACCGCAACAAAATGAGAAGTAGAAAGAAAACACAGACATCTATTGGATATTTCTAGAGCACTATGAACTCATGCAAATTTAACTAAGAAATTCTAGGATGAATGTATTCTAACAATTACTTATCTTATAAATAGGATGCCAATGTTAAATTTGAAATGGGAAACCCCATTTGAGAAACTTTTTGGCAAGCCTTCTTCATATGATGATTTGAAAGTGCTAGGATGTCTTTGTTATGTTCATAATGATCTACCTAATCAAGATAAATTTGATTGTAAGGAATTTGTTGTGTGTTTTTAGGATATGAATTTCGACAAAGGGTTATAAAGTGTTTGACATAGACAAATAGCAAATTTTAATCAATCATGATGTTAAGTTCTTTGAAAACATATTTCCTTATAGAGAAGTTAATTCTCAATTTGTTTCATTTGATCATAACATTCCAATTAATCATGTTCTTCTTTCAACTGCTCATCCTATTAGATGTCAAGATGATGAAAATTATTATGCTGATAATAATAGTAATAGTTCTATTGAGTTAGATACAAATGATACTCAATCTTTAAGAAGATCAACTCGTAATCATAAACCTCCTTCTTAGCTTTATGATTTCATCCATATAGTCCACAGTAGCATATCTAATGATCGTAACACTTCTTCTATTCTTTATCCCTTGATTGACCAAAACACCTTTTCTTCTTTTCCACATGATTATGTTGCTTCATTAGCTAATGTACTTGCAATTCAAGGACCTACCCATTGTTTAGAAGCTATTAAACATAAAGAATGGATAGATGCAATGTGTGATGAACTTATTACATTATAATTGAATGATACTTAGAATTGACATGTTTGCCTAAAGAAAAGAAAGCCATTGGATCTAAGTGGATTTACAAAATAAAGTATAGAGAAGATGGGAGTATTAAAAGGTATAAAGCCAGATTGGTAGCAAAAAGGATTTACTTAAGTGGAAGGAAAAGATTATAATGAAATGTTTTCTCTTGTGGCTAAGCTTAGTACTATTAGAGTTTTATTAGCTATTGCAACAACTATAAATTGGAAACTTCATCAAATAGATACTAACAACACCATCTTACATGGACATATCAATGAGGAAATTTATATGGCTCCCTGAGAAGGATAAGTAAAAGCATCTTCAAATCAAGTTTGCTAGCTTAAGAAACCACTTTATAGATTAAAGCAAGCATCTAAGCAATGGAATATTGAACTTTCAAAATTTTTAGTCAGGTGACGATTTAATTAGTTCAAACATGATCATTCTTTATTCGTGTTAACATCTAATGTTTAGTGCTTCTATATGTGGATGCTATGATAATAACAAGTATGGATAAAAAGGGTATTTTTGATCTTAAGTAAGCTTTGGATTCTGAATTTTCTATTAAAGATCTTAGTCTTGCTTGCTTCTTTCTTGGTTTAAAGAAATGCAGAATAGAGCAAGGAACTTTGATCAATCAATAAAAATTAATCCTAGACGTAGTCACTTTTATAAGACTGTCTGTTGCAAAACCGGCAAGCATGCCATTGCTAAATGGTTTTAAACTTGATAACATGACTAGAGATGTGTTAACATTCTATCAAAGACTCGTTGGGAAATTGTTGTATATCACTTTTACTTGACTAGATTTGAGCTTTGCAGTTCATTGTTTGAGTCAATTTCTTGTGCAATGGAGGGCTCCACACTTGGATGCTCTGTTTCATCTTGTCCGATATCTCAAAGGAACATTTGTAACTAGTTTATTTTATTCTACAACATCTTCTTTGAATTTATATAGCTATTCTGATTCAGATTGGGTTTCTAATGTGATTGATTGAAAATCAATTTTTGGTTACTATATTTTCCTTGGCAACTTCTTAGTTTCTTGGAAGACTAAGAAGTGGTCAATAGTTTCAATGTCAACAATCGAAGCAAAATATCCAAGCATGGTTCAACAACAAAAGAACTTCTTTGGATTTCATACATCATGCGAGATTTGATACTACCAATTTCTTTGCCTATTCAAATATTTTGTAATAATCATTTAGCCTTAATGATTGCATCCAATTCATGTTTGCATGGTAGAACCAAACATGTGGATATAGATATTCATTTTGTATAGGATCATGTCAAATCTGGCTTACTACAACCTCTACACGTTTCTTCTTCACACCAAGTTGTGGATATTCTTACTAAGTCCATTCATCAACCTCAATTTATTCATTTGTTTTCCAAGTTGCATCTGTGAGCAAGGGGGGATGTGAAGTTATATAATTAGTAGTTGTAGTCTAGATTAAGTGCCAAGTGGTAAGATCGGATGGTGCCATGTGGCAATATCAAAATAGAAAGTTGGTTAATATAGTTGAGGGCTAAAAATAGCAGACTTACTATAATTAAGTTTTTGAAAATATCAAGAATAAAATAATACATTTCATTTCTTGATTTAAATCTTCTTGAACAAATACACTTTCGTGCATGGTACTTCTACAAAAACAAAGGCTCATAGATAATAACCCAATAGTTTAAGTATAATATTTGTATGGTATAAAAATATAAGAATATCTTTAGGGTAAAGATAACCTTAAAGATAAAATTGAGAGTATATGAAAAGTGAGAGTTGTTTAAAATCCTAATATGGTGTTCTAAAGACCTTTATCGGATGCCTATAAAAATATTTAAATAGAGAGTATTAAGGAATGATAGAGATTTTCAAAAGAGATAATTTTCATCAAATATATGCAACATTTTGCATCTCTTGATGAAATTTTCATTCTAAAAGTGCAAAATTAAACAATTTAAAGATAAAAGTTAAACATTGGTTGGAATAAGATTTTTATACCACTTATCTTTTCTATTTTGAAGTTGCTAATTATAATTTTCCTCCCCTCAAATTCACCATTTGAAATAATAGATATAGATATTCCAATTTCGACCCTCTTCAATTTGTAGATAAGGATATTTCACAATGCACACCACCATGCCGTGCTTCACTTAACAAGGATGAGTACTATGCTTTAAATTATTATTATTATTATTATTTTGAGATGGATGAGGAGAGAGGAATAAAAGAGAAAGTGGGCTCTCTTATTGCTTTGGTAGGTGATGGAGAGAATAACTCGATTTAAACTATTGACTAGATGCAAGATCGGCATCTTCTCATGAGAGGAATTTATAGTATTTATTAGTTAGAGTGGTCATATGACCATCATTAGATTGCTTTGACAATAAACATCCAAATTGATTATGAATCTTGTAATATTATTTTGATCTAAAGGTACTTGTCTCTAAAAATCCCAATCTATTATTTCCATTTAATAAATGCTCCGTGTTCTGAATGGATCCCTTCGTTGATTAATTCTGTTATTTTGGTTTATATTCTAATTCTAACAATTTGATAAAAATCTTAATTGAATTTTTAATTGATCATGTGAGCTTGAAAGAGAACTAGATGTTTGATAGTATAAAATTCATTATCTTATAGAAAATTGGTTTGTCTTAGAGCACTTTTATTAATTGGGTACTTGGAGAGTTGTTTAAGGATGTTTGATAGTATAAAATTCATTATCTTATAGAAAATTGGTTTGTCTTAGAGCACTTTTATTAATTGGGTACTTGGAGGGTTGTTTAAGGTGTTGTGTAAACCTCTTTAAGTAACTTTTTATTTTATTAATGATTACTTTAATAGAATTACTTAAAAAGTTTTTAAACTTTTGTCGGTTATATGTTATTTTAATTTTTCAAACCAATAACTATGATATTTATTCAAGATACTTTAAGTATGATTAATTAATTTATTATTATTGCATATAATAATAATAATTTTTTATTTATTATTAAAAAAAGAAAAATATTTATCCATCAAATGGTTATTGAAGTAACAGCCATGTTTGCCCCATTTTACGCGTTGAATACAGTATGCTGGAAAAGTCAGCCTCAGTGATTTGAGGAAGCACACCTTAAGATGCTTTATCAGTACAATAAAAGTACTTGTCAAGCATTCTTATCAATGTGCTTTTATTCGCCTCCTGAAGAGCGCTATTAAATCTATTTAATAAAAAGATATATAACCTCTAAAGAATAGATGCAACAATACAAATATGGCCCTTCATGTTTGACCATTTTTTTATATTAGTCATTTTCCTTTGAACTTATTTACCTATTGTATTTATCTTTTATTACTTTTCAACTTAAACTCTTAGTCAATTAACTTGTTTGTTTGCATCCTTCAATTTAAAATATGTTTGGTTTATTAAAATAAAATTGTTATTTTATTTTTATTATTATAAAAAGACTATTTTTTTTTTGTTTGATTTATAAAAATTATATCATAAGAAATATCTATTTTATATGATATGAAATAGATAAAAAATTTTGAATCATTCTCTTTATAAAAAAAATAAGTATCTATATTATTAAATAACATAATATTAAAAGAATTGTTATTCTATTATAATCTTATTTTATGATAGTAAATCAAATATAACATGAAAGAAATTTTTCTGTAATGCCCATTAATAATTACGTTAAAGTTTTTTGACGTGGAGTTTCATGCTAACAAAATAGAAAAAAAACCAAACTTATGTTGATCCTTCTGGCATGACAAAGAATCATCAATATACACGATAAAAGGGACTGTTTTTTAGTGTAATAAAAAAGTGGAGGGCTTAAAAAAAAAAAATTGAAGTGAAAAGTTCAAATAAAAAAACAAAAAAGAAGTAAAAGGTAGAGAACTTGGATATAAGAGTTGAAATGTAAAGCACTTGAATCAAAGAATAGCTAAAGATGGATGAAACCTTTTTTTTTTAACTTGTGCATAGAATGATTTATATATCTTAGTTCATAAAATCATTTTTACAGTCTTTCAACAAATATTGGACAAGAAAATTGGATCCAAGAGTAGGAGGAAACTATTTTACTACCATACTCACCTTATAATAGCAATTCAATATGCTTTTGTAAGTTATAAATCTTAATTTTTATTTTTTTATTCAGTGATTATAATGAAAAAAGAGAGAATAACGTCTATACCCGCATGCTAATTGAATTCATTAAAGAGAAAATTAATCGACTTATATTTCATTTACCTTATTTTATTGGGCTTAACAATTCTTTTTGCCCCCAAAACCTAAACAGCCTTTTTGCATTGACCCGCTTAACTAGCTGGAGTATGTGTGGGCTGCTTTTTAAAGAAGCTGCCCAAAAGAATGTTGTTGGGCTTGAGGGCCTGGGCTTCTTCGGCCCCACCGGCCTATCCCTGTTAGCAAAATCAAATTTGGAATTATATTTTAGTGCATATTGACATTATAGACATTCGGTTATTTCAATTAAGTGCTAACCAATATTTATAATAAAAAAGTCTTATTATTGTTTTTAATGGGATTCATCTAATTTTTAATTTTATTTTTAAATATTATATATTAAATTATTATTATTAATATATAAATTAATAAAAATTAAAAATTGAATCCATTTCCATAAAAAACAAGGAAAAACAACTTTTCTTTTCGGCCATACACTGGGGCAATGAAATTGTGGCTCCCATTTGCTTGGGAACCTTGGACTGACGACTCCTGCTGCTCGTACGTCACAACAGCAAGCAACAGCCTTGAGCTTGAGAGCATTTCTGTTCACAGAATACATAAAATACACCTCATTGTACAAGCACTACCCAGAAAAAAAAAACAGCAGAAGAAAGAAATAAAAACATCGTCCATAGTTTCAGTTTCCTTTTTTCTTCTATCGTTTGCAAATCAACATGGCGTCCCTTCTCAATCCAACTCCCACTTCATTCCTACAAAACAAGGTAAACCCCGTATTAACCTTTTTCTTGCGAATTCTCGTTATGTATTTATTATTAATTAATGTCAGAGACTATTTTGTAGTGATGCCATGTTTTTTACTAAAGAGCAGCTTGATTTGGTTCTATTTTTTAAGTAGCAATAATGGGTGTTTCTGTTTACTTTGAAAGATCATTTGTTTTCATGGATTGATGATAGATTATTCTTAGATATGCCTTTGTCTGAGGATTAATTTTTCATATGGGTTCGTAAAGTTCATTTTTTCTTTTTTTTTTGGGGTGCAAAACTAGCATTATAAGATAATACAGTCAGAATAGCAAGATATAGATCGATTTAGAGATGAAAATGAAATGAGTGGAAAACATTCAACTCAATGTCTCGATATTCAATATCCCGATGATTATCGGGACCCCATGTCATGATCAGTCACTTCTACTGGAATGGATTAGGATTGATTTTTCCTTCCCTATAATTAATGTATCTGGTTGGCAAAAAGAAAAGAATCTCAATAATCATTAGTTGCCGAATAACATATAGGCTTGTAGTAAATGCTGAAATAATTGGCCAAATGACTTCGAGAGCAATACACAAGATCTGATTGAAGAAGCATGTAACTACACTGGTGCACTGTACTTGGTATCTTCTATTGGATAGATAGTTGGATTGCGTAAGTACCACCAAAGATGGAAAGTTCCAAGCACTCTGGAGCCGTTGGATCGACAAGGTCAGGTTTTACATATCCAGCAGCTCCTAGTTTTGGTGTAATGGACTTTTCTTCTGTTTGTTGCACCCTAGCAGAAACTCTGCTGCACGCTTGGACAATTCAGCCTAGTTGGTAGCTTGAAATCATGCTTAGCGATTATGTTTGTCCGTGCAGCTACCCTTTGCCCCTGTATTAACTCTGTTTGGAAAAAAGTTGTACAAACCTGGTGATATCACTGCATCTTAACAAAGTTTAAGTATTTACAAACAGAAAATCCTATTGCGTACCTTGGAAACCATAGCATAGCTAACGTCCTTGGGAACATATTTCCTTGATATATAATGATTTATTAAGCTTTTTGCTAATCCTAGTCGAGGCTCTAGTTGACTTGACATTTTGGTCTAGGTTGATTTATTTACAAAAACCTTAAGTGTTATTTTATTAATCTATGTTGCTTAATTCTATGCTAAGATATATTAATGAGTTGAATTAAGTTCCATCATCATTATTCTCTCAGTTATTAGTAGTAAAATTTGAATGTTTATGTCCTTCTTGGTGATAAGAGCTAGATGTGTTGGCAATATAGTCAAGAAAAATTTCTCAAATGTATGCAAAACTTCAGATTTAATCTTTTTTACTCTAACTCTGTTGATCCAGCTTAATCCTGTGAATATTAGTGCTCTATCCTCAACTGCATTACATAAGAGAACTTGCTGGAGTGCGACATCAAAAAGTCGAGCTTGCACAAGTCATCGTTTGGTGAAAGCAAAGGTATCTGTTGAAGGGGATACCCTTGTGAAAGAAGCTGCTTCTTCAGAAGATAGCAACAATGGTAAGCAGGGAATCCCTTGAAAGGTTACCTGTATAAGTAAAATATTTCTGTAAATATAGATTCTGGTAGTGTCCATCTTCAACAGGGCAAAAGCTTCGTGTAGATGGCCCTGGTTATTTGAAGCTTGATCCACCTTCAGTAAAACATCAAATCTACCTGCCAATATGCCTTTAAATTGTTTTCATCAGCCATTATGTTTTCTAAGAACTCTATGAATTTAATTTTGATATATCGCAATACAATAAAGCAGTATTCTTATCAGATTTTGATAATTTTAATGTTCTTATAGTGGTATCGTTTTATACCTCTTACTTGAGTTGTTAAATATTCGAAGGGAAAATCAAGTGGTTAAGTTTTTCATCAGGTTTCACATCTTGAGAGCTAGTCTTTTGGAGTTGACACGCTAAGCTTTGATTACTGCATTGCATCTTCTGATGATTTGAGAATATATGAAATGAAGAGAGGTGGGAGGTTCTTCATCTTAGTATTATTTGGTCTGTAAATTGTGCATCTAGGCTTGCTATCTCATGACCAGGATTCCTTAGATTGCATTGATCATGTAGAGCAGTAGTCCAAACCGATTAATAGAAATACTGCAAGAAACTTAGATTATCCTGTTCATATCTTTTTTAGCCTGAGGAGGCTGAATTAACTTGCTAGTGTAAATGCCATCACTTCAGATTAGGGTTATTTCCCTGCTCTAACTGTGTTTTCTTCGTAAGGGCCCAGCTTTTTTCATGAGCTGTCCTGTACATAGGCTTTTGAAAAAGATGTAGGACCGACTGGTGCTTTTCTATAATCGCTTCTCATGTTCCCGTATATGTGTCTTGACTTGCGAAGGATGGCTAACAGCTTCATTGTGGTGCAGATATTGGGGTTCTTTTCTTACACCATGTAGGGATTCTTTGTGAAAATCTTGAGAGATCGCTTGATTTTTATCTGAACATACTAGGTCTGTTCAGTTGGCTTTGCTCTATAACGTTGTTATGCTTTGATGTCATAGAAATTAAGCAGTAAAATTTGCAACACAGGTCTTAAAATCAATGAGGCAAGACCAGATGACAAGCTTCCTTACAGAGGTGCCTGGTTGTGGGTGGGATCTGAGATGATACATCTTATGGAGCTTCCGAATCCGGATCCTTTATCAGGAAGACCTGAACATGGAGGCCGAGACCGGCATACATGCATTGCCATCAAGGATGTTGCCAAATTGAAGGCTATTCTCGACAAAGAAGGTAATCGTATTTGTATCTTGAGCTTCTATTCTTAAATTCTCACAGGTTTGTAGGTAGCTTGTTATTATACAGTGTTGAGAATGATGGTTTGACTGCGTTCATACCTTTCAGGTATTCCTTACACGCTCAGCAAGTCTGGCCGGCCAGCAATCTTCTTCCGAGATCCTGACGCAAATGCTCTTGAACTTGTGCAACTAGAATAAAATGAATGTACTAGGGATATGCTATACTACCATATGCTTAGTAACCTTGACTCTATAATTTACGAGCATTGCATAGGGGAAAAAGAAAAGATCTGTATATAACATCTTGGGACATAAACTAAAGAGCCTGGAGAAAAGTCATTCCTGTGTAGAATCCCATCAGGCTTCATGAGTTATTGGAAACCCATTTCTCTAATTTTGCAGTTAAAAAGATGTAGAAACCTTTCAATATGTTTCACACCCAATCATTTCATGAGAGCCCTACGGGTATCGTCTCTCTCCTGCATCTTTTCCTCAAAATTATCAAGCCACATTCACGATTATTCATCTCCTCCCTTGACATCTCTACAAAGTCAACGTCAATTCAAAAACCAAAACTTTTCAAATCACTCTCAACAACTCCTCAAAACATTATACCAACGCCAACAATCTCCCATGCACCAATCCATAATTCAATAATTGAGAGAAATTTTGATATTTACTAGGATGTGCGGATCCTTCAACCATTTTTTTTTTTCATAACACTAATCATTCCTCTAAAGTAGTGTTCAATTATTATAATTTTATAGTATTGGATTGGATAAAAATTTTAGTTATTCATTTAGTTTGTATAGTGAATCGAGTTATTAGATAAAGGAGACTCAAAGTATTGAATAAAACTTAAAAGATTTATACCATATATTGGATAGTAAAAAAACTTATTTTATTAAAAAAATTGAGCTTGTTTTAAAAAAAAACTATATATTATTATTTTTATTATTATATTCACGTTAAAAGTCTTTCAGCATGTTAATGCTAAAGATAATCAATATTATTACAAAAATTTATATGTTGTATTATACAAACCAAATAAGGTATAAGAATATTATATAGTGCTGTTTTTTTTTGTATTGTACTATCCTATTTTGCTTGTATTATCTAATTTTGCTAATCAAATGTTACCTGAATCTCCTATTGTTGAAAAGTGAAAAATACTTACCACTCATCACAGATTGAATGTTGGTAAGCCATGGAGTACGAATCACCTACTCTTTCCTTGCTCTTAAGGGCTTCTTTTATTTAATCTCTCGTTTGTAATTTGTAGATCCTTCGTACCAATACCTTCATAAACAAAGGATGGCGTAGAATCTGGTGAAAAATTCATGAGCCCTGGTCCATTAGAATCTTACGATAAACTGTGCGACACTTTACTTATAAATCAATACTATCAATACTTGCATGGTTCTCTTACAACTCAAAAGTGTTATACAATTTGCAGTCAAGTTTATAAAGGCCCGATTCACACGGGTGCACCTCTTTTGTTGTTATTGTCATCGTCATTAAAGAAATATAAGTTTCTATTACTTATATAAATTAGTAATAAAAAATTATAAATATATTTATAAAAGTTATAAAAAACTTAAAATATATATTATAAATAAATAAATTTAATATGAATTTTGGTTATAATATAAGTTACAGTATAAATACTTAATTATAAATCATTATGCTAATATATAAAACTAAAACATATATATTTGTGTCGATATAAATATATTGTAAAATAAATCATTAAGATAAAAAATTTAAATTAAAAAAATATTAATTATTAACTGTTCTAAATTATCAAAATTGTCATACTATCACTCAACTGTAATTATAATCAACTTTATTATTATTGTCATTGTCAATGTTGTTATCGTATTACTACCATTAACATCAATATTTTCTTTTTTTGAGTTTTTTGAAGTATTCATTTATATTTAGTTTTCAATAGCATCAATGTCATGAATATATAAAACATCTTAATTTCAACTTTTCTAGACTATAACTCTCCAAATTTATAAGTACATCAATTTCCTCTACAATATTACTTTTATATTTTCCTTATCTCTTTCACTTGACATGATATCCAACCAATCATCATTTGATAAATTAAATATCTTTTTCCTTAACTACCCAAATGAAATGTCTTCAATAGTGAAATTAGTAATGAAATCAATTTAAGTTAAAAAAGCAAATACAATGTTATTTTACTTATAATTTGACGAGTTTACTTTAATTATAGAAACTTAATTTTTTTCTTAGTTTTAATAGCCTATAACTTAAATAAAGTAGAATCATATATAATCATGTGGAATTGTATATAATCGGTAGAATCGTAACTCGTAGAATTGTATACCTAAATTCATGATTTTACCATGAGTTTATACAAAAATGATTTTATATGCGATTTAACTTGAAAAAACCTTGTAAAAACGTAAATATGTAAAATCATATGAATAGAATCACAATTTTGATAACTATAGTTGTGTGGAGGATCTTTTCTCTCTCGACACAAATTGGAATTGTTATGTTCTCTCTTAAAGTGTTTTGATGATAACAAAATGTATTAAATGTTTTTGATGAAGTTCATTTAGTGTATAGGAATTACAATTTGACTAAGAGTTAGAAGATCTTAAAGTTAGAATAAATGAACTTTCTCAAACAATTGACAATAAACTTAGTAAATTCAATGAAAGCGATAAAAAATTGCAAATGCTAATTTCTGCTCAAAGAATTTACAACTTAAAAATCGATTTAAGATATAATATGGTAGAAAGCTCAAATGCTGTAAAGAAGACTGTTTTGGTTAAAGCAAATAAAAATCTAATTTAAAAGAATGATGAAAATAACAAAAATAAAAACAAAGGCAAAGTTGTGTCACAAGATAGATGATACATTAGAAAGTACCCAGATTAGAATAGAAAATATCCTGTCAAGGGATATAACAGGAGATCGGTTAGAAGGTATGTCAGAAGGTACCTTGATCGTTGGCAATTGAGATAGGTAAGTAACTGGTATAATGTAATTAATATCTATGCTTGTTTCTTCTGTAACAAGTTGGGGCATATTGAAAAGTATTGTTATTATAAAAATAAAAAGCTTAGTCTAAAGTAAGTGAATCAACTTAATAACACGGGCTTGAATTTTAAAGGGCCCAAGCTTGTTTGGGTTCTAAAAAGGGTATGATCATTTTTCTAGTGATTGCAGGGACATGGAACAAAACTTAAGGGTATGTGGTATCTCGACAGTGGGTGTTCATGTCATATGATTGGTAATGCTTTGTTGTTCACAAGCCCCGAGTGGAAAGAAAAAGGATATGTGAAGTTTGGTAATGAGAGTAAAGGAAGAATAATCACAAATGATAACATTGACATTCCCCTTTTGGCAATTAAAAATGTATATCTAGTACAAGGTTTGAAGCATAATTTATTAAGTATTAGTCAACTTTATGATAAGGGATATAAAATGAATTTTGATCAAAATAAAGTCACATCATATAATAAAGACAATATAATACTCTTTGAAGGCTATGGGAAAAAAAATATTTATTCAATCAAACTTGCTAAAGTAGATGTTAAAAGTTGCTTTTTGTCTATTAATGATAGTATTTATCTTTGGCATAGAAAGTTAGGACATGTTAGTTTTACACAATTAGAGAATTTATCAAAAAATAACTTAATTAATGGCTTACCAAAATTGAATATTAGAGAAGATATTTGTTGTGTTACATGTTTGAAAAATAAAATGGTATCTATTTCTCATAAGTGTAAGAATGTTATCTCAACCAAAAGGCCATTGGAACTATTGCATTTGGATTTATTTAGCCCTACACGAACCTGAAGTTTAGGTGGTAATAAATATGGATTTGTAATAGTTGATGATCTTTTTATATATACTTGGGTTTTGTTTTTATGATATAAAAGTGATGCCTACAATCATTTGAAAAATTTTCAAAACAAGTTTAAAATGAAAAAGGATATTTCATTATTAGTTTAAGGACTGATCATGGGAAAGAATTTGAAAACAACAACTTTATCAAATTTTGTGAAGAAAATGACATCACACATTTTTTTTGCCCCCTATACTCCACAACAAAATGGAGTAGTTGAGTGTAAAAATAAAACAATCCAAGAAATGATATGCACCTTACTAAACGAAAGTAGTATAGCGCAATATTTTTTGGTTGAAGTTGTTTCAATTGTGTGCTACATCATTAACTGTGTTTATGTATGGCTTTTAACTAGAAAAACATTGTATGGAATTTTAAAGGAAGAAAACCTAAAGTTTCCTATTTTCATGTTTTTGGAAGTAAGTGTTTTGTGAAGAAAATAGGTATAACTTTAGGAAAATTTAACAAAAGAGCTGATGAAGCCATATTCTTAGGATATTCAGTCAACAGTAAAATTTATCGTGTGTTTAACAAGACTTCCAGAATAGTTGAAGAATTTATAAATGTAAGATTTGTTGAAGAAGGAATAATAAATGATGTTGATGATGAAAATTTGATTATATCTAAAAGAGATGTTGAAAATATTTCCTTTGTATTAAGCGGAAAAATTAAAGAAAATCAAAATACAAAGTCTGATACATCGGGAATATCTAGAGCAAAAATAAACTCAAAAAATAACTTAGAAGATCACTTAGAAGGTAGTTTAGAAGATAAATCAGAACCCACCCAAGTATCTATTCATCAAAGTCTATAAGAATTCAATCAAATCACCCCATAGAGTAGGTAATAGGTGATGTCTAAACTGGAATTAGGACTAGAGCTAGTTATAAGGATATAGAAAATTATTTTGCATTACTATTTGAAACTAACCATCTTCAATAGAAGAAGCTCTAGTTGATAGCAATTGGAAAGATGCTATGCAGGAAGAGCTAAACCAATTTCAAAGAAACTAATTATGGTCATTAGTACCAAGACTAAAGATAAATCCATAATAGGAACCGAATGAGTATTAAAAAAAAAATTAGATGATTATGGAAAAGTTGTTAGAAATAAAGTTAGGATAGTTGCAAAAGGATACTCTCCGGAAGAAGGCATAAATTATGATGAGACCTATGCACCTATAGCAAGATTAGAGGCAATTGAGTTATTATTATCTTATGCATGTCTAAAGAATTTTAAATTATTTCAAATGGATGTTAAGAGTGCCTTACTAAATAGTCATATCAAGGAAGACGTTTATGTAGAACAACCACCAGGATTTCAAGATCTGTTTAAGGCAGATTATGTTTACAAACTTAAAAAGGCCTTATATGGATTAAAATAGGCTCCTAGAGCATTGTATGGACGACTTAGTCGATTTTTAATTAAGAATGGAATCAAAAGAGGAAAAGTAGATACTACATTATTCCTAAAACATTATGACAATGATATTCTAGTAGTACAAATATATGTAGATGATATTGCGTTTGGTTTTACTAATGAAGAATATTGCAAGATGTTTTCTAAGATGGTGCAGGCGGAGTTTGAAATGTCACTAATTCGAGAACTTAACTTCTTTTTTTGGGCTCCAAATAAAGAAAACAGAGGATGTTATATTTGTACATTAAGAAAAGTACACCAATCAAATATTGAAAAATTTAATTTTGGAAATATCAAATGTTCAATGACTCCTATATCAATCTCAACTAGGTTAGATGTTAATTCTGAAGGTAAAAAGGTAAATAATAAACTTTATAGAACTTTAATTGATTCTCTATTATACTTAACCGCTTCTCGTTCTAACATATTATTTAGTGTTTGTTTGTGTGCTTGTTTTCAAAGTAATCCTACTGAAACATATTTAGTAGTAGTAAAAAGAATTTTTAAATACATTGTACATACTGTTAAGTTAGGTATCTAGTATCCAAAAAATCAAAATTATGATTTAATTGGATATTTTG
This sequence comes from Laguncularia racemosa, assembly GCA_037954665.1. Lineage (NCBI taxonomy): Eukaryota > Viridiplantae > Streptophyta > Magnoliopsida > Myrtales > Combretaceae > Laguncularia > Laguncularia racemosa. The sequence continues at coordinate 3,119,799 of JBBMOL010000087.1, forward strand.
ATGTGGATTATGCAAGGTGCAAAATTGACAGAAAGATTACATCCGGTATTTGTCAATTTCTAGGAGAAAAGTTAGTTTCTTGGTCCTCCAAGAAACAAAACTCAGTTGCTCTTTCTATTGCTAAAGTTAAATGGGTTTCCATAGGAAATTATTGTACACGGATATTATGGATAAAACAATAATTGATGGACTATGGTTTAATATTTAAGAATACACCAATAAAATGCAATAATTCTAGCGCAATTAATTTAACAAAAAATCTAGTACATTATTTTATATCTAAGCATATTGATAAAATAATTGAGAAATAAGTATTGAATATATTTCAACTCAAAATCAATTGGTTGACATCTTTACTAAACCGTTAGATAAAATAAAATTTGAGTTTATTAGAAATGAACTCGATATTTGTTATCCTTTTTAGTTATAAGTGATAATAAAAAAAGTGGTACCTACACATACTTATATCAGGTTCATTGGTGAATGTGTTCACATATGAAATATTTGATATGTTTTCTACTCTTTCAAGATTTTGATATATATTTTTATGTTGATTAGCTGATATATTATATTGAGGGAGAGTTTTAATTTTTGATGATATCAAAAAGGGGGACAATTAAAATATAGAACTAGGATACAAGAATAAAGATGGGAGTGCTGAATAATGATTACTGTGAAGTAAACAAAACTGACTAAATTTGCAACTAATATTTTTTTTTGTGTGTTTGTTTTATGAGAAAAGGTTTTGCTATAAAAAAAAGGGGAGAATGTTATGTTCTCTCTTAAAGTATTTTGATGATAATAAAACATACTAAATGTTTTTAATGAAGTTCATTTAGTATATAGGAATTACAATTTGACTAAGAGTTAAAAGATCAAAGAATAAATGAAGGAAAGCTACATTGTTTGTAATTACTTAAAGGATAAGTCTGAAGGTGTTGCTGGAATGAGTTCATATAAATAGAGCAGTTTTATGTATCAAAGGACTTAGAAGATAAGTTAGAAGGTGTTGTTGGAATGGGTTCGTATCAATAGAATAGTTTTATATATCAACGAACTCAAAAGATAAGTCAGAATGTGTTACTGTTATGTATTTGTATGAATAGAAAAACTTTATATATAAATGAATTTAGAAGATAAGTGAAAGGGTGTTGCTGTTACGAGTTTGTATAAATAGAACAACTTTATATATCAATGTAAGTTGGTTAATTATCAATTTTGAATACCTAACTTTACCTATTGAATATATTTGGGTAATATGTTCAATACGTTTCACTAAAGTAGGAAAAATATCTATAGGGATTTAAGTGATTAATTTTAGAATTAAGATTGGGTAATATATTCAATTTGTTTCACTAAAATAAGAAAAATATATGTGGGGATCTAAGTGATTAATTTTGGACATAAGAAACTTAGTTAAACCATGATTGATTCCATATGTTTGGTTCTGCTACAAGAAAGATCAATATTAAAATGATTATGTCAGATATTTTAAAGATCACATACAATTGTGATCTTAAGGATGAGAGAAAGAGCTCTTAGACATTTCTCAAAATCAGCAGGTGATTGATCTTATCAATAGATTTTGTACAGATGATATATACCATGTATTTGGATTATTTTCAATGACAAATTTGATAGAATTTCCATAACATATTATGAAGATATCAAATTTAAGTTTCAAAATCCAGTAGATATCTATAAATCTCTTGGGATATTTCTCAAATATTCAAAGTAAGATCACAACAACAAATCTTTCTAGTTAAAGATAAATCAACGATGTAGCCATTACTCTTTTATGAATAAATAGAGGCGAAATCCAAAGATTCAAAATACAAGAAGAAAATGCAGAACAATACAACATTCATTTATCAGAAAAAAGCATTATTAGAACTTAAAGACGAACTTAGAAGCTACTATGTTTTTTACATATTTTCATATTATACTCAAATTAATTTTTGGATGATACAAATTCTCATTTTCCTATCTGTTTTTGATAATTCTTGAAATCTAGATTTATATATTAGTGAGAGGTTATTTGTAACTTTATAGATTTGTGAATAACCTTAGAGATAAGCTAGATAGGTAGAGCATGGTGTTTTTGAAGTCAAGGTGTTGATAGAACGATTGTAATTTCTTAAGTTTATTTTTGGATTAGTGGAACGATATTGGTACCGGATCCCTAGTAGTAGAGCTGAAAGAGAGAACTAATGCTTAAAATAAAATATCTATAAATAGTTTGCCCGATTCTCTTTTCTTTATCTTTTAATCTCTATTCGATAATAGCTTATAATTATTTATAAATATTTATTTTCACACTATAGTTAAATTAAGTAGGTAAAGGAGTTATTTTTAACTAGCATTTTTTTTTAAAAATTTAATAAGTAATTAACTCACCCACCTCTTCTTTTGATTACTTAATTGGAGACTAAGAGGAATAATAGTTTAGTGTCACGTATCAACTGACGGGTGATAAACAGTGTATTACAAGCCACTAATTGATAAAATAATCCAGAGTCGGCGGCAAACCCAGGTTTTACTTTTCAAACTTGACATCTTTGTTGACGTGTTGTTTATTAGTGAATATTAAATTATTAATTAACTAAAAGAAATAGGATAACGTTTGGTAAAAGGTAGAAAAAATCACGCAGTTTGGAATTGCAGCTTATTATCTTTCTGGACCATTGGATAAAATAGTAGAAACCAACAAGCCGGCATTGACTTAGGATAATTACCATCTTATTCAAAGATGAGAAGCTGTTTTAATCAACTTCGTTGATAAGTGACATTTTATTTTTGAAGACCAGACGCCATTGAATCTTTATGCAATAGAGATTAGACCACACCAAAAATAAAAGATAACGACGAGATGTTTATGTTTTATCTGATTGTTTTGGTATTGTCATGACACATTTTTGAGACCGAATGTTTTGCTAAATGTTAAGAACATCATGTATAGACAAAAAAAAAGACAGAAAACGAACGTAGATCGGATATAAATAATCTATAAATAAGAATAAGTAAAAAAAAAAAAAACAAAAAGATCGAAGTAAATTAGGTGTGTGGTTGAGGCCACGCCTTTAGGTGGTAACACTAACACCCTCTTCTAATGCCCGAGCAAACTCATTGAGGTGCTTGTTTTGCAACTCTATATTGCCAAGATCTCCTTCATGGCCCATGCATTTTCTCTTATTTGCTCTCCCTCTTTCTCCACCATGATTCGCCTAATCATTTCAGCTACTGTGTCACTCGTAAACGAACCGGTTTCCTCGTCCCTCGGTACTTCCAATCCGACCCGCTTGTCATTCAAAAACCTAGCCATCAACCCTTGATCCGATCCACCACCTGAAAATAAAATCAAGACGCGGCCATGGCTCAAGCCCTCAATGGTTGAGTTCCATCCGCAATGAGTCAAGAATCCACCGATGGCTTCATGAGCCAAAATTGTGGTTTGTGGCGCCCAACCCCTCCATATAAAACCTTGATCCTTAATTCGGTCTTCAAAATCAGAAGGAAATGAGTTTGAATCCTCATTTGTTTTCATAAATGGATGGTCCTTGATTACCCAGATAAATGGAAGTCTAGATTTTTCAATCCCACATGCTAATTCATACGTTAAATTTTGACCTAGAGCCACCTCGGTACCTAGAGCAACATAAAACACTGATTTTTCTTGTTTGCTATCTAACCATAATTTCAATTCCATCCACTTACCATCACATTTAGTATCTTGAATTATGGGAGGTAGCACTCCAAGAGGAACAATTGGTTTATTATTTATCCTATGTAGCACACTTAGTGCCTCAGACTCAAACTCCATACAACTCCTTATAGCAACGAAGGTACAGCCATCGATGATCATGCCGAGCCTATAAAAATCGGACACATCATCCATGCATGGCCTGTGACTCAAAACCTCATGCAATTTAAAGCGTACTGTAGTAGGGTAGTCCATCCAACTGGGTACAGTAATAAGATCCTCAGGTGCGTTACATCGTCCTTTGAGCAAAACTTCTGGTGATCCTATAAAAGCAAGTGATGCGGCATTAAAAACACTGAAAAACACAGATTTGACTCCTAGGCTCGTAGCTATTTTGGGCAACCAATGCGATACAAAATCGAAAACTATCCAATCCACGTTGGAATCAGCAAGGAATTGAGCCAAGGCTGGCTCAGTCCCATCATAGGCTCTTTTAAGGCAGGGAACTTGGTGACTAGGCAATTCCGACGTGGACTCAGCCGATTCGGGCAAGCCGGGGACACGTGGCATAGGAAGATCGACAAGGTTGATGGATGCGGGTGGTAATAAACCGGATTGCTCGAGGGTGACCAAGTCATTTGATAGGCGTTTGATGTTTTTGTGAGTGGAAATGAAAGAGATTTTGTGGCCTTTCATCGCTAGGAACTTGGATATTTCAAAAAAGGGTTTGATGTGACCATAAGCAAGCCATGGGAACATGGCTATATGGAGATTTTCTTTCTCTTTTGTCACCATGGCTTCAGATGTTTTGTTAGGGAGCTTGGTTTTTTTGTCATCATACCCATGTTTTAGAGAGTTCAATAAATTCTCGCAACTCATGATAAGAAAACAATTTTTTTTCCTTTGTTTTAGAGAGTTCAATAAGTCAACTGGAACCTCATTATAATTTTAGGGTGATAATTCGTATTAACAAGTTTTATTTATATTTTATATCGGATCGAATTGGTATCAATGGCATGTTTATTCATGCTATATAATTTAGTTGAGGAAAAGATACTACCAGGACATGCATTTGTATATGTAATTTACTTAGTAGACATGTTTTCATATCGAAGAAAAGAGGTGGAATTTTCATCGTAAAAGCAATCAAGATTCAAGACAACCAGTTTTACTTGAGGATAATGACATTAGAAGATCTTAATGGGTAATGTGTACTTTGAAATGAGATTTTATTTGCTTGATATGGATATATTTGTATATTATAATTTGGATCATTTTAGCGAAACGTTATTGTTATAATGTCGTTTGAAACACGAGGTCCCAGGTTCCATTCGAGATCGAGACAACCATTTCAACTTGGGGGTTTTAATTTGATAAAGACAAGCCGACAAGGGCTGGGATGGGAAGATTCAAGCAGATGGAACTAGGGTTAACCAGAATCGTTGAGTTATTATAAAAATTGAGCCCCTGTATTTTTTCACATTTTCACTTTAGATACTTGTATTTTCGTTTTTTATATTTAAGATATTTATGTTTTAAAAAATCTAAAAGGAAAAAGGAAAAAAAGTCCGAAAGGTCTAGTGGCAGATGGGGTAGAAAGGGCCCTCGGCCTTTTGAGTTTGAGAAAAAATTATTTAATTAAATTTATTTTAAAATAAAAATAATATATATTATATTTATATTTTTAAATGTAAACTTTATTATAAAGCTTAATATAATTTAGTGGTTACATAGTTATTTTTGTATATTTCAGGTTATTGGTTTGATTCTTATTAGAGTCACTTTTTACTTTTTCAAGTCGTATTTATTATTTATTTTTTAATAAATGTTTTTTATTTTTTTTTGGTTATAACATATAAAATTAATTTTATTAATAAAAAAGATAACAATTAACTAAATAACTTCTCAATAGATATTATTTATTTATGTGTAGTTTTATAGCAAATAATAATTATATTCAATACTATAGGTATTTCAATCATATTGTATAAAATATTGGTAAATAATATTAGTTTATATATATATATATATACACATTTTTATGACATTATTAATGAAATAATCTTATAAAATTGGTATAAAAATTATAAAATACTATATTATTTTTAGTGTATTTTTTTAACATTTTAGAAAGTATATCAAATACTTGTAATTGATATATATAAAAAAATTAAATTTATTTTTTCATTTAGTATTAGATTATATTAAGGGTATATTTATTTTTATTCATATAAGATGTATTATAATTATAATAATATGTGATTATTTTTTTAAGAATAATTGTAATATTAATTCTAATACTATATATGTGATCCTCCAATAGAATGATTGTGTATCCACTTTTGGTTAAATCCCCTATCAATTCTGGGAAAAAAAAAAAAAAGGAAAAAGAAAAAAGAAAGCAAAATTAAACCGACTAAAGAAAAGGAGACGAAGATTGATCCCTATCAAGATAAAAGGTCACGATCTTATACAAATCCGTCATAATGGACATGCGAATATTAGCATGTAATACAAAAGTTTATCCAATTTCTCGTTTAAAGTACCAATTATCTAATCTATTCTATAATTGCATTATGAGGCAAAAAGACTAGTTCACAGCAATAATCACCAAGTTTAAACATCAAAATTGACTATGTAACAATTGCATAATGCAACAAAATTAACAAAATCCGATTAACGGTGTAGAAGCACATTACATTTTCAACATGTATCCATCCAGACAACCATCTTTAATTAATCAGAGATTTCAATGATCTTCATCTTTGATTTCAATGAGACTAATGATCTCTTATCTTATTTTATTTTTATCCTCAAAATACAAACATTTTAATGTAAAAAACAAAAACACACATATCTGAAATAAAAATATGCAAAAAATATTCGAGTTCTCTGGTCACTTGGGTTATGAAAGGTAACTGGAGGAGCTTGAAGCCACATTTCGATAACATTGGCCAAAACGGTCGTTTAGGTGGGTTTTAGCAACATTGGTTATGACCTAAGAACTAAAATTAGACAACTGGTTTAGTTTATTAGTTAGTATACTGAAAATTTAGGGTTAGCAGATTACTTTCTAGTTAGAGAATTAATAAACTCATTTGCCAAATTAGTTAGCTAGATTGATAAAGGGAGAGTGACGGAGTGATGGACTGTTAATCAAAGATGTTATAGGCCATTTCTAGAATGTGGTTTCCTATGGAAATATGGTGGTTACTAGAGGAATATGTATCATTCCTATTATAATGAACTATTCATTTTAGGTAGTTTTATAGTGGATGTTTGATAATGGTAAAAGTTATATATTTTATTTCTACTTTTTATACCATATTTATTATGAAGTTATTTTTATTCTTTTGATAGGAAAAATGTACTAATTTGAATAATATACACAAAGTTTAATTCCAAGTGCAAGATAGAGGTGGTAATTGCGGGGCGGGTCCGCGAGTTGACCCGCCCCGCCCCCAAAAATATGTAGGGCGGGCAAAAAAAATTTGACCCGCAGAGGTGCGGGCCATTTTGGCCCGCGCCCGCTTGACCTGCGGGGCGGGGCGAGCAATTCCGGCGGGTGGTGGGCTAACCCGCCGGAAAACGCAGCCTGCGAGCTGCGATGCGATGACTGATGTGGACGACTCGTGGGGACTAGGGACATGACGAGACGACTGACGATGCCATCCGCACTCCGCCTCCGCCAATGGATGACTGGTGCTGAAATGACGCTGCTGATCGCAATCGCAAGCAAACCGCACCTTCCTTCTCCTTCGTAGAAGTCAAACACACCACACTCCGCAGCCCAGTCGCACCGTCCGTGCACCACAGTGTTTTGCAGAAGTCAAGCACGGCCAGTCGCAGCTCGCAGTCGCACCGTCCGTGCACCTCGTCCGCAGTCCACATGCAGCTGGCAGCAGCCCACCGTCCGTGCACCCCTTGTACTCCGCATCTCGACGTCGCGCCACCACCGCCGACCGTTGGCCACATGTTCTATTTTTAATTTTTTACATAATACACTAAAAAAAAAAATTATTGTGGGTCGTCGCGGGGCAGCCCGCATTGGCCTGCGGGGCGGGCCGGGGCGGGGCGGGCCGACTTTTCTGACCTGCCAGCCTTGCGGGCCACTGCTGGCCAGCTCGCGACGACCCACTGGCCAGCCCATTTGGCCTGCATTACCGCCCTAGATAGGACCAAAGATTGTTAATTTAGTCCATACTGAGTGTAAATTCAATTTGCACGTTCCAAGCTCGTATGGCTCTTGTAAAGTCCAAAAGTGCATCGATTGGTGATGCCATGCTTGTCGCATTCGGAAGATAAAGTAATGAAGCAAGGAGGTTCACAAGCCCACCATGTCATGTGTCAACCCATTAATGAAGCATATGAATCCAGTCCGCAACTGGTATTAAAAGTTCAATCCACACGCCCTCAAATTGCCACCTTCCAAAGCAATTGGTTTCATGACCAACAACAGCAGCCCATGCAATTGTGATCCAACCTGCGCGCCCACATGTCGAACCAAGTAAAAGTAGACAATTCAATAATGGTGAGAAAAAAAAAAATTATTGGATGTACTAAAATTTGAAATCTCACTCTTTTATTTATAATTATTGAAAAAAAAAATCCATGCATTGAAAAATTGACATCACGGCCAACACTCATTATTATATTTTTAAAAATAGTTTTTCTAGTTTTCTAGTAGATTTAGCTTCTTGTAGCTTTTGTTAATTAACGGAATCCACACCATTTGCAAGCGGTGATGCAACTCATGTAAGAATTATTGGATTGGGGACTCTGAATTCTTTCACAAAGACTAAATTTTCTCTTTCTTATTTTTTTGTTTATGGAATGTATTTTTCCTCTTATAATTTATGTACTTATTATAGTCATGAATCAAAATTAATTGTTTAGGTATTTTTCCTCTTATATTTTTTTTGTTCCTTTTATGGAATGCTTGTTAAATTGGATTAAATTCTGGAAAGAGTAAAATTAATTCAATTGTTTACTTGACAAACTAATAATGAGTTACAAGTAAGACGTAAGGAATTACACATTGTAATTGGGTTAGGGTTAGAAAATAAATCAATTAATTAATTAAATGATCTTTTATAGAAACAAAAATACTTAGTTAATTAAGTAAGGTAATTCACGCTTTAGAAGGAGGAAATTATCATGCTTCAATACCTTGACAACTTGGAAGAGATGCTGAAGGAAATAATCTAAAGTCAATAATCCAATAATCAAATATGGTATATTTTGATATAATGGTCATTGAGCTAGTCTTAATCCCTATAGTCTTGACCTAATCTTACCAGTTTATTACTACATAATTAACTTAGTGCACTTGCTAGAATTATATATGATTTTGTTTTTATAGTAGTGGTTTTCGCATATCAAAGTTGATCTTAATGTGGTGAATGTTAATGATGGCGTTGTTGGATGTATGAGGTGGAAAGAGGGCTTTTGGTAATGTCATGAAAACGTTTGTTTTGCTTAATTCAAACATTGCAAGGAGTCTTTTAATAAAGAGAGTTTAGAGGAAGGAGGAGACTAGAGTTCTAAAGAGTATCTAGTGACTAAATGTGTGATGGCTGGTGTAAATGAAAAAATATTGCTAATACTATTAGAGTTGATAGTAATGCACGGGTATTGAAGTAAACAAATAGTGTCATCTAGTATAAGATGATGGATCCTAGGTTGGTGTAGTGCATACGATACTGAAGAGGGCAGGGGTTGGCAAAATTGAGACAAAGGAACTAAAAGGATAGGTGGAGCTCGAGTATATGCGCATGTTATGAGTGTTGGAGAGAATTCTAAGTTTTCCAAAGATACGAATTTTTGCAGCTCACAAAAGATATGATTTCATTCATTATCACTTATTGTTTGAATATGTTGAAAACTTGAAAAAAGAATAATTCTGAAACTAAAAGATAAACTAGAATATTAACAAACCAAATATTTGTAATCTTATGTTGTCTTAATTTATTTGAATAATTTATTTAACACTTCCCCTTGATTCAAAATCACACACTCCTAGCTTCATTGTAAAGTGTTGATGTTTAGCTTTGGGAGGTGACTTTGTCAATATGTCAGCCACCTGTTCATTTGTGCTGCAAAAAATTAGATTGATCTTTCCATCAGCTACTAGCTTTTGTATGAAATGATGCTTTATGTCTATATGCTTTGTTCTTCCATGGAATGCTGGGTTCTTGGACATTGCAATTGTTGATCTATTGGTACATAATTTTCGTAGCTTTGTCTTGTTCAAAATGAAAATCCACAAGAAGTTTTCTCAGCCACAACGCCTGATGTGCTGCTACATTTGCTGCTACATACTCTGCCTCTGAGGATGATAGTGCTACGGTTTCTTGCTTCTTTGAACACCATGTTATTTCCCCTGATCTAAAGTTGAAAACGTTCCCTGATGTGCTCCTTTTATCATCCAAGCTACCTGCCTAATCACTATCTGAATATCCAAACAAATCAATATCAATTGCTTTAGCATACCAAATACCATGATTGACAGTTCCAGCTATGTATCTAAGTATCCTCTTTGCTGCACCAAAATGTTGCTTTGTTAGACTTTGCATAAATCTAGATACTACACTCACAGAATATGCAATATCAGGCCTTATATTTGTCAAATAATTTAATCCTCCGACTAAGCTTTGAAGGGTTCTTGCATTAGCTTTATTTGTTCCATCATCACACTGCAATTTCTCATTGATGTTCATTGGAGTTTCAGCTATCTCACACGAGCTCATCTTGAACCTCTCTAATAGGTCTATTGCATACTTTTGTTGACAAACAAATATTCCATCCCCGCATTGCTTTACTTCCAATCCCAAAAAATACTTTAACAAGCCCAAATAAGTCATTTCAAAGTTCTCCATCATACTTAGTTTAAACCTTTCAATTAATGACTTTCAAGTCCCCATATAAATCATATCATCTACATACAAACATATTACTAGGAACTCACCTTCTTCTCCACGTTTTAGATAAAGTGTAGGTTCATTTTCACTCCTAGTAAATTTGTTCTTTTGAAAGAAACTATCTATCTTGCTATACTAAGCACGGGGGGCTTGCTTCAGACCATACAATGCCTTTCTTAACTTGTAGACTTTACTTTCACATCCTTGCTTAGTAAATCCTTCAGATTGTGAAACATACACTACTTCCTCTAGCTCTCCATTCAAAAAATGCAGATTTAACATCAAATTGATATATTGGCAATTCAAGTTGAGAAGCTAAAGCTAACATTATTCTTATTGTTTCAAAGCGAGCAACTGGAGAGAATACATCATCATAATCAATACTTGGTTGTTGCGAATACCCTTTTGCAATTAGTCTTGCTTTGTGCTTTTGAATACTTCCATCCGCATTGAACTTGGTCCTGAACACCCACTTCAACCCAATAATATTTTTGTCTTCAGGAGCATCAACAAGTTCCCAAGTTGAATTCCTCTCAATAGCTTTTAGCTCTTCATTCATTGCTGATTTCCATCCTTCCTTAGCCACGGCTTCTTCATAGCAGCTGGGATCAGAAACACACAGCGCAAAGTTGCAACTTTCATAGACATCTCTTATGGACTTGAACTTCTTTACTGGTGACTCACTTGAAGAACAAGATATTGGTGAATGGTAATCACTTGAATATGAACTGTTGCATGATGGAGTGGATTGTGCAGATGGTGTTGTAACATTCATTGCTGTTGCTACATCTTCTTTCGGTTCGTCTGTCATAGGAACTGAAACAACTGCTGCATCATTCTTATTCCAATTCCACATTCCCTCTTCATTGAACTGAACATCTTTACTTACAATAACCTTCCCACTTATAGGATTGTACAATCGATATGCTTTAGATTGTGAGCTATATCTAAGGAAGATACACTTTTCGGATTTGTCATTTAACTTAAAACGTGTATGCATAAATACATATGCTAAACATCTAAAAATTTTTAGAAGACTTACCTGAGGCTTTCTTCCTATCCATGCTTCATATGGAGTACAATTTGACACAGCCTTTGTGGTTGAGACATTCAACAGATACACTGTGGTTGCAACAACTTCACTCCAGAACTGATTGGGAATTTCCTTTGTCTTCATCATGCTCCTTGCCATTTCAACCATTGTCCTGTTTTTCCTTTCGGCCACACCATTTTGTTGTGGTGTGTATGGAGTAGTTAGCTCCCTTCTAATTCCATGTTCATCACAGAAGTTTACAAATTCTTTGGATAGGAATTCACCTCCTCTGTTAGTCCTCAGCACCTTCACACTTCTTCCACTTTGATTTTCTACTAGAGCTTTAAATTCCCTAAAGTTCTCAAAAGCTTCTGATTTAGTCTTTAGGAAATACACCCAACTCATGCATGTATGATCATCTATCAGTAGTAAGAAGTAACGACTACCTCCTAATGACACTATGTTCATTGGTCCACACAAATCAACATGTACCAAATCTAGACATCCTGATGCTCTCCAGGATTTGCCAATTGGGAAGGATTCACGTCTTTGCTTCCCATACACACAACCCTCACAAAATGCAAGATCACCGATTTTGAGCAAGCTAAGGACCATCTCCTTTGCATTCAAGTGCTTTAATCCATTTACATTCAGATGACCATACCGGAGGTGCCATAATTTAGTTTCATCACAGCCCTTAACCAAGTTTGCTTTAGTCACATCACTTGAGACATTCAAAGGGAAGAAACGGTTTTGAGTCATGCGCACTACTGATCTCACTTGGCCCGATCTTTTATCATTGATTACGCATGAATCATCATCAAACACCGTTGTGTAGCCACCATACATCAGCTGTCCAACACTTAGCAAGTTATGGGCTAAGTTGAGCACAAATTACACATCATGAAGAAGTCTTTCATCTCCTTAAGCTGTCTTAATTGCAATCGTGCCTTTCCCTTCCACCTGAACTTGTTTGTTGTCTCCAAGTCGAACTTCACTCTTTTGTGTCTCATCAAGATTCTTGAACAAGGAGCGCGAGTTCGTCATGTGATTCAAACATCCACTGTCGATGAACCAGACTTGTGCTAAGAACAGTTTGTTCTCGCTCTTTTCATCCACCTTCTTCGTGAAGTTTGCCACTTTCTGCCTCTCCCTTTGCTTATTCCAACACTCAACTTCCTTGTGTCCAATTTTTTTTGCAGTAGTAGCATTGGATTACACTTTTGGATTGACGTCAGTCGTTGTGGTGACTATGTCCCCTGTTTCCACGTTTGCTAGCACCACAAAATCCACCCCTGTTGCGTCCACGACCTCTTCCAGCATACTCCTCAACCTTCCCTTTAAAGTTAGACTCCCCCTTCACTTGGAATGCCCTTTCACCACTCTTTTCAGTAGGACGATTCAGCCTATCCTCATGCGTAATTAACGAGCTCATCAATTCATCAAAAGTGTAGATTGATAGATCCTTGGATTCCTCAATTGCAGCAACAACATGATCGAAGTTCTTTGTCAAACTCCTCAGATTTTTGCTTACAATGACTTCATTACTAATCTCCTCTCCATAAGTTTTCATTTGACTCACAATCTCGGAAACACTAGCCAGATATGCTTGCATGGATTCCTTTTCCAGCATTGTTAAAACTTCAAAATTCCGACGGAGATATTGCAATTTCACTTGGATCACCTTTTTGTTGCCCAAGTACTCCTGTTTCAGTGTTTCCTACACCTCTTTGGCCGTGTTTGTTGTTGCAATCCGAGGAAAAATTTCATCGTCCAAAGCTTGTTGTGTAAAGAACAAGGCCTTTGCATCTTTCTTGCGATTTTCCCGTAATTGTGCATCAGGCTCTCCATTCCCTTCCACATAACCATTCTCCATGAAATCCGACAACTCTTGGGACTTAAACAACGTCTTCATCTTCAAGCTCCAGAACTGATAGTTTTACCCTTTAAAAATTGGAATCAAAGGTTGAGAGTATCCATCGAAACCATTGCTAGTTGCCATGTCTGTTGCTGCTTTGTTTCTTTTACGTTTTGGATGTTGCCATGAATGTAGGATTGAACCTGGAGCAATTTCTTACTTTTTTTCAGGCTCTGATACCACTTTTGTTGGAGAGAATTCTAAGTTTTCCAAAGATATGAATTTTTGTAGCTTACAAAAGATATGATTTCATTCATTATCACTTATTGTTTGAACATGTTGAAAACTTGAAAAAAGAATAATTTTGAAACTAAAAGATAAATTAGAATATTAACAAACCAAATCTTTGTAATCTTATGTTGTCTTATTTATTTGAATCATTTATTTAACAGTGAGAAGATGATGGATCCCAGGTTGGTGTAGTGCATAAGATGTCCTAGCGGCAAGCAATTGGCATAATTAAAATAAAGGAAATGAAAGTATAGGTGGAGCTCGAGTATATGCGCACGATGAGATATGCAAGTTCAAGTTACAATAGACTTCAAGTGTATCTTGGGTTCACATAAGACACAAATTAAGAGCCATAGACCAAAGATGAGGTGAAGTGTCAAAATGTGAATGGCTTAATGAAGGATTGGTTGATTTGCAAAGGATGGCGGTCGACTACTAAGGGATTGTAGTCAATGAAATACAGGTTTATGACTGAATGTGTGGCTTGTGTAGCTTCTTATTTTGTCTTTTCTTAAAGCTTGAGTAACTATTTGTATTGAGTGTTTGTGTTTGAGATTGTTGTAACTCTATATATATGTATAGTGTGTGAAGATGTGTTTGGGAGAATCGTGTAAATCGTATAGGACTCAATTGTAAAGCGTTGTTACATTAGTGAATTTATTTACGGTCTTTCTCGTGGTTTTTCAGTCTTATACTTCAAACTTTTCCATATTAAATCCGTGTATCAAATTCATTTTTCCCCATTTCTCATTATATCTTGTTTGTGATTCTAGTGATCTGCAACTGAAACGTTGATTGGGTACAAGGAGCTGCAATACATTGAGTGGATCCCGATAAAATTTTTATGGACCTAATCTGAAGAAGAATTTTCCTTTCCGTATGAGGAGCTGCGATACATCTCAGGTCTCGTACCAGCCCCTATCTACTCTTATTTACAATTGACATGTTGAAGGGCTTAATTCAGGGCCTTCCCTTATCAGGGGGCAATCACAGACACACGTATGGAATATTGCCTCTGAAATTTCCTTCTTGTTGCGTTACACAGCATCCTGCTAGTTCATATGTTGCCAAATTTTCCTATGGAGACAGCAAATGATCTACATCGTCTTCTAGTAAAAGTGACAAACTGACGAAAGACGAACCTTTTGGAGAGGGCGCTCAAGATGCTTTCAGTTCCACAAATACAACTTTTTGCTTCATAACATCCTTTAAAGGACGGCCAAACTGGAGCATCAAATAGGAATGTATTTTAGCAATTGTTCTAGAAAGCTAGGAAAAACAAGGAAATTGCTAAAATCAGGAAGTAACTCAAATCGGCCTTGAAGGGTCATCTTAGTCCCGCCATGCAAGTCGATTACTATGAAAAAATTTTATTGATACTTACATGTACTCTGTGTATTGATGAGTAATGAAAAACAAATACTAATAAGATACTGCCTCATGGCAACGGTAGTAGGTTGTTTTTTAAATTTCGTCATGGATTGTCAAAGTTCTACCGGTAGTTAGTTGACTACTACTAAGCATGTGGCAAGTGATTGCCACAACATCCCGTCGATCTCTTTATTCCTTAAGTAAAGAAGATGGTTCGTAACCTGCGGCGACATTCTCTTACAATTATATATTCTGTGCCTTTTGGATACTTAATCCAAAATGATTACCTTTAGAAAGCATCGAATCCAGTTGAAAACTTTAATTCATACGTTGCACTAACCATATTATTGGTCAATAGAGAGAGCATAAGCCGTACCCCACGCATCATGGAATTTGGGGGAAATTACTAAATTAAAGAAATATGCACATCTCAAGCTTACTTTGTGGTGATTGGCGTCTGGTGTGAGCAATTTCAATGGTTCTTGACATAGCTTTCATATTTAATAACCTTAAAGCATATATGCTTTCTGCTACTTTATCAGCTACCGTGCAGTTATGAGAAGGGAAAAGTCATTTAAGTTGCATATGCTTTTATTGGTCATAATAAATCATTCCTAGTCCTTTTTTTTTCTTTATTTTTTTTAATATAATAAAAAGAGAGGATTCGAACCTAACTTATGCTATTGAGAGACAAGTGTTCATATCATTCATTAATTATAAGGGTTCTTACTCATCTCTAGACCTTCTCTAAACTGAAAGAGCCTTGCATTACCTTTTCTTAATATTCGCTATAAAATTAACCTTAAAATAATATCTATGTGCATGCAAAATTGTTTTAGTATGTTAATGTGTTAATGTGTTAATGTTTCAATCACTCTCCTGCATCCATATTAAGCTCCTGGTATGTTAATGTGGGCGTGTTAGGGACATGTAGATGAAGCTTCTAAATCTTTGGACGGTGTCATCTCAAATATATATTTCACATATGAGCAAAAGGTAAAAAAAAGAAGGGATTTCATCACTTTGGCATAGTAATTTATGATTGGTGTAAGTATGGATAGGCATAAGATTTAGACATGAAAACTTGATCCTAACACATAGACATAGAAATGGAAGTTATACCTAATTAAGCCTCCCCAAGAAGATAACTTTATTTTCTTTATTGTTGTGCTCAATGAATTGTTTAATATAAACAAGATAGCCACTGGGGAGTAATATTCCTCACTTTAAATATGCGCAAAAGCAAAAGAACTGGATTCATGGGCAAATTGGCGCTGGCCAAATGATTACATGTAATCCTCAAGAGTGGCCTAGTATATGTCATTTCAATGGTTTTCTGATCTTTGAAATAATAAGGCAATATCCTCATGAGTTAGAGCAGGTTTCCCAATCTGGTGAGGCTGCACGGTATTTCCTTTTTGGACACTTCGAAGGATGTCTCTTATAGAGACGTGTCTCAATTTCGAGTAGTGACTATTCTTTGGATTTAAAGTACATAGTTAACACCATGCGCCAAGCACGAATTTTAATTTAATATATATGAATATTTATAAAAATAAATTAATTTAAAATATTATCATAATCAACATATTAATAATGTATTTTATAAATTATTTTAAATATGGTCTAATAACTATCATTTAATTAAATTGTTGAGACCATTATAACATAGGATCATAAACACCAGATCAGGTTCAATTCCTCTCTTTTCTAACAATTGTAATATGAACAATAGTCATATATATATATCATAACTTTGACCCATTGAGTGAAAGCCCTTTCACATGTAACTCTAGAATACTATAGCCGACTTTCATATATGTGTATGTGCATTTGTGCCTATGTGTTTATATATTGTTAATTTTATATAATCATTTTTTTTTTATATTTTTATACAAAATGTTATGTCATTTGGAAGAGTTGAAAAAGATTTCCATATATCTACAAATTCATAATTCAAAATAGAAAAACCAAGTAGAATAAAGGATATGCTAGTAGCATTATATCAATCTATTGAAAAGACAATTCTAATTGAGATCATTACAAAACTACAAGTACAGTATTTTAGTTTAAAAGCAATCAATAGTCAAATTAACAGATAACTTATGAGAATTTTCAACCACTTAACTCAATGGTTCATTTTTATTATTGCTTGGTTCATTGATATATAACAAATCTTCTACAACAATAGCAACATTGAGTCTCAATGAAAATGGATAAAAAATATCATGCATCATGTGTTGTATTTCATTGATTCATAGTTGGCTTTCTAATGCTAGGAACTTTATATGCCTATCATCAAGGACTTGGCGAGCCAATCCACACAAGTTAGTCTACTATCCTTCACCACTCAAGCCACTTACATGCATCAGTTGAGTTCAAAATCTTTTTGTCTCCACTTATTTCTTTCTAATTCTCTAATCCCTAGTCTCATGTAAATTCAAGTAAAGTGTAAAAGTAGTACATGGTATCTGGTAATTTTAGTGTTTGTTATAAATTAAACAAATTGGATGCATCTAAAGCTTGTGACATGGATTCAACAACAGAAAGAGCTTGCAAACTATATATGATTTGCAAGATCTACAAAATTTGCAACAAAGTTTAGAATTTGTAGCTTTTGTAGAGGATATTAACCCTTGAAAGATATTGCTTATTTTTGTCCATTAAATAATTTCCACAGAAAATATCCACCTTTTAAGTTTAATTAATAGTTATTCTCTAATAAATACTAAAATAAATTGTGAAAAGCTCTTATTCTTGCCTCATGTGAGTTTCATATCTTTCAAGAAGAACATTTAGACCCTAATATGTTTTAAAAGCGTAATTTAAAATCCTATTTTATCATTTTACATAAAAAAATAGAATAATGAAAAACTAAGACATTATAAAAATTAATGAAATTCATAAATTAAAAACAAATTCCAAATGGAAAATGAAACATCATGGGTAGCCAAGTAGGGTTGCATAACCAGTTAGCAAACTGGTGGATTGCAACCCTCCTTTATATGTGGATTGTGCAATACACTAAGGATTTTGGTTGGCACAATCCAAAAATGGTCACAAACAAAAGGAAGAGAAAATTTGAGTATATTTTTTACTAGGTTGTAGATTTGTAGCAAGTTTGTAGGACGCTACACTAAATGTTTGTTTCTTTTTTTCAAGCTTTCAAATGATTATGAGTGGTTACCTACTATTGTAGTGGGTTGTATGACTTCCTTATAAAGGTGAGCCACTATCTACTAGTTCATTAACTATTACATGACCACCACTTAAGGAGGGTTGCATGAACCTCTTAAGTGGTGGCCATTAGCCTCTATCCTTGGGCTACCTAGTTGTGGAAGGAGCAACCTTAGTTTTAAATTCTTATATATATAAAGAGAATACCACTTATTCGTCTCCATATCCTCATAATAAATAAAATTTACCCAATATTCCTTCTTTTACCCTTAAAATTAAACAAATCCAAACACATGTCGAGCATACATTAAGGTACCTATGGTTTTTCTGTAATTATGTTCATCTTAATAGTTAGTCTACAACTTTTGGGATCTAATTTCAAAATTAGTCAACACAATTTTAGTGGCACTTTAACTACCTTACACATATTTCCATTTATCTCAATAGTTATTCAATAAATTTTGTGATCCACTTCCAAAATTAGTTAGCAAAATTTTAGTGGTATTTTAATCAACTTACACATCCATCCAATTCATCAAGCACGAGGCTTAAGATTTCTACTTTTTTTTTTTTTAAAGATAGATGCTAAAATAAAAGCAAATCTTAACTCAAAAAATTGATGCCACTATGGAAAATGATGCTGGTACCTTTCCCCTTAGCAACCCTCATTAATTTTATAGGCAAGTGATGACTTTTCGCATGAAGCAAATTACTCTCAATTAGTATTTTATTAGTGTATTGTCTTCTCTCTCTTTTTTTCCCTTTTCATTTTAATATACTGTACATACATTTTTCAAACTTTATGTAATTTTTTAAACAATTGTTGGTAGTAGTAGTTTGATTCAATAATTTGGTATGTTATAAATTCTAAATATTATTTTATTTAATTTTTGCACATGTATCGTTGGTCTGTGTTAACTAATATATTTATTATTCGATCTCTCATCATTTTTAATTAATTTATTTTGATTATTTTATTTTATTGTGAATGGCAAACGTTCAATGGGTTTAAAAGCATGTTTTAGAATATACGGAGGTTTGAAAGATGCTTCTTAAAGATAGAGGAATAAATACAAATATATAAAAGATTGTAGGTTTTTGCAGTTTATTCTATACATTAGCATCACTTAAGTATAATTTAGGGTAAATTGCAAATATACTTCCTAATGTTTACTTCATATGTACTTATTCCTCTTATCTTTAAGATCATGTATTTAGATTTCCACATTTAGACCATCAAACATCTATTTTGGAGGTTTAAATACATATATTTTTTTAAAGATTTGGGGTAAATGTGTGATATCAAAGATAAATAGGCTAAGTGCATATAAGCAAACATAATGGGGTGTATTCACAATTTAATCTTTTTTTTTTAATGTTCGGGAAGAAGAATAACATCTAATTTTGGTAAATGAAATAATTAAATAATAAAAAAAACTAAATTCAAAGTTTATTATTAGATAGTTAATATTTGAACAATCAAAGGCTAGAAATTTATGTCATATGATTCAAACTTTTTAGTCAAGCTAAAATACTACAACTTTCATATACATATAATATGAATATTGCTTTCTTGATAGAATTAAAGAAATATTTTTCCCAATCTTTATAAAAGATATAGTTGGCAAAAATGTTAGAATAAAAAAAAAAGCACAATTAAACAAGAAAAATGATGCAATTCAATCATATACAAATGGAAGATTATATCCTAAGCTTTTATTTTACTATCAATCTTGTATAAATATTTATTAACTATTTTTTTTATTTTAATTGTTATTTTTTCTTCCTAATATAGGAAAAAGTTTAAATCGTAAATACAATCCCTTATATTTGCTTATATATACTTAGTCCTCTTATTTTTTACATTGTGCATTACATTCCCAAATCATTAAAAATGGTTCATTTAGACCTCAAAAATAACCATTTGGATTCAAAATGCACATTTAAAAAAAACCGGAATTTAAATTATGATCTTAAAACTAAAAGAATTAAATAAAAAAAATTTACAATTGACCCTAATAAATATGACCTTTGAAAATTTCCGAGTGCTAATCCAACATCGAAAAGTGATCGAAACAGACTTGACAGGTTCATATTGTAATATGGTATAGAATTCGGGGTTTCGTCATGATTGGCCTAAGCTCAACATAATATGACACTATGGGGACGTATATGATTGTCAATTTTTTTGCTAAAATCGAGAATATGGAGGCTCCAATGGATGTGTTCCATTAGAATTTACTGGGGAGTGTTATCTATGACATATCAATAATAAATGGCGTTAAGGATCGGCAGAATATATTAGGCTCAAATCCCCTTCAATTGTAATCATTAAAAAACCTAATAACATGTAGCAGTGCGGAGGAATAATATAGGGAAAAGCTAGGTGTATGTATGGGGTTACACTTTAGAATCTTATTGCTCCATTCGTCATTAAACTAAGAAGAGGGCCGGCCAATAAAAAATCGACAACATCTATTCCATTTACGTCATGTGTTTTGGCCATAATCATTAATATATTTGAGAAACCCTCCTATAAAATCCTATGCTTAGAAGCATTTGCATGTGGATATGTAGAGTACTGCCACATGGAAATTTGGTTGCTGGTTAGGGTTTTGCTTTTGGAGGCTATTTAGTGACACGTTTGGAGCAGGTGAGGAATTACAAGGAGGTGACAGAAGAGAGCGAGCACATAAGGTTGTTTTTTCTTACATCCATGCATGTTGGAAGCCATGTGTGCTTGCTCTCTGTCTGTCACCCAGCTTTCTGTCCCTCTTCCATATTTTACTAATAGAGTATATGCTTTTGATTGAAAACAGCTATCTTTTGTTACAAGTATAAGTATGTGCAATCTAATAGTACAAAAAATAGAAAATTATACGTCTTATAGGACGAATATCTTCATATTAATTTGTCAATCATAGACTTAATAAAATAAACCTTATATGTAGGTATTAAAACAATCTATTATCTTACTATAAAAATCTTATTTACTTAATACAATGATCCTTTTTTCTTAGTAAAACAATAAATCCTATGTAACTCAAATAGTTGAAAAAAAAAATCCAGACACTTTGGAATGTCATCAAAACTTGATAAAATGGGGATTGTAAAGCCTGCACGGCTTAGTGATGTAAATAATGCTAGGACCTGACTTTATTGTGTCTTAATAAAGTTTATGGAAGATGTCGGCATGTAGACCGAGTAATACATACATCTTTTGTGTCTAATAGCTTATGTTTCCACACGCTACTTGGCAGCTTAGGTAATGGATACCATTGTATGTTATTGGTGTGGTTAGGCTAATTCAATATGATGACATGTACGGTAGGATGTTATAGTAAAAGAGAATATAAATATTAATAAAATTTTGATATTTATATAATTTATGTAAAATCTACTCCTTACATTGCTTTTTGTTTGAAGGAAATCGACATAATCAAACATAGTCCTCCTACATGAGAATCGTTGCGTCCTAAACTTATTACTCGACCCTAGTATACGCTAATTAAAAAGAAAATGTGTTTCAAAGCATTTCCAAAATTCACTTAAATATTTATTAATAAAACTCCGAGTTCATAATTGGTAATGTATGTATGCGGTTGAATCATGTGTATGCTCAGTTTATGAAGTTGGCAGCATCCTGCGGTTCTTGCTGCCAAATTATTCTATGGCCGGAGATGGCCGATGATCTACATGGTATTCCAAGTAAAAGTGACCAATTGGCAATGGCAAGGGTATCGCCTTTTGGCAAGAGCTTTTCAGGAATCGTAAAGGTCCAAATACAACTTACCGCCTACCATCCTTAAAAAGGACGACCAACAAGAAACAGGCATATGATGTTTTAGCATTTCTTCAAGAAGGCGATAAACCAGGAAATTTCTGACGTAAATCCATTCCCACTTTGAAGGGTCATTGATATACCACTTGAATTAGAATGTAGTTGGTAAAAATAAAAAAAAATGATTGTTTGTAATACTTATGATAGTTATCCTAATACATATATTTGAGTTTTATTATTATTATTCAACTACAGACAGTGTATTAGTATTAATAACTTTTTTTTCCTGATAAAAGTGAAAAAAACACCAATAATAAGTTAATTCATGGTTATTTCCAGAAAAAAAAAAGCTTTCTTAAGTGCTTCTAGAAAACTACAATTATTTATAAAATTTCACTAATGGTTGTTTATAAGCGGAAAGAAGTACGTGAATCATTTCTGCTGAGTAGTAGTAAACAGACGATGGTTCATAAACAGCGGCGCTGATATCCTTGTACACGCACTCGTGGATTCTGTGCCTTTTGAATATAAATAAACCAAAATCATGGCCTGTGAAAAGCATCGAATTCAGTTGAAAACTACAATAAAGATCGGCTGCACCAACAAAGTCATTGGACAATGGAGACCAAAAGCCCCTTGCTATGCACCGAATATGAAGCAAATTGAAAAAGAAATAATACAACGCTGGCTTGCTCTGTGGCCGGTGATTGGCCACTGTTGTGAATTGTGATGAGCAATTTCAATGGTTCTTGACATAGTTTTCATGTTTAATAAACTGAAAGCATATATACTTTTCTGCTACTTTATCTGCCACCATGCAATGTAACCATTTGAAAGCAAGACTCATTAGTAGCCTATGCATTATTAATTAGTCAAAATAATTATCTCTAGGCCTTCTCTAGATAAGTTATAGTAAGTAAAAATTTTCTCTTCTTATTGGACACATGCATTCACATTATTGTTGGTACTCACATGTTCTTACACGTGACTATTGATGCAGAACGGTCTCCATTTTTTCTTAGTCTATAAATAATGCTAAGAAACTCATTTCGGATCCCTAAATATCAAGTCAATAACTTAAAGAATTTTTTTGGTTGAAGAACTTTTTACTTTATCACTAAATTTTTTAAACAAATTTTCTTAACATTTGTTTATATTATTTATAGATTCTGTAATACAAAATTTAAACTATTTAACTTTTTAGTCTGGTTTTGTCAAATTGTTGCTGCAAGAAGAAATTAAATGGCAACGGCAATTGAATTTTTTTTTAATTAATAAGTAAAACATTAATAATATTTTTTTTTCATTTTTATTTAATTTCTTGATGAAAAATTTTGATTACTTATTATTTATACTAAATTTAGATTCAAAAAATATTAGGAGTATTGGTTGAAAGTAATAATAGCGCAAGACTCACAAAAACTTAAAAAAATGTTGAGGAAACTCACTTAAAGGACCATTCTTAAGGAAGAAAGTTCTTTAATGTATTGATTTAACACCTTCAAACCTTATAAAATTTCTTAAGATTAGAGATGGTCTAAAGACCGAAAAGGGAGTCCTTAGTATTGGAAGGTGTGCAAGCACCTCTCAATAAATATGGTGTTAAAGCTCACAATAGAATTCTTATAATAATATGTATTATTGACTTTTTGGTCGATCAATTCCCTACCTTCATATTATAATTGGTAGTATGCTAATGATAAGGTGTTATCAGCATTTATGACTTACTCAATCAACTAAATAGAATAAAATTATAATGGGATAATTATAACAGAGAAATGACACTAGGTTGTAAAGTTTAAATAATTATTTATTTATGTAGGTAACTAGAATATATTTTCTATTACTTTGTTTGGTTGATAGAATGATTTTAGGGGATAAGGCAAAATAAACAAAAAAAAATATCCTTATATACATTTGTAACTAAAACATTATAATCATAATTGTGTGCTTATATTTAATTATTTATAATTATAAGACTAATATTTATAATAAATTGAATATATAATAATTATTAATATTAATTATTGCATTAATATAATATTCTAGCCATTTTATATATAGAATTGCAAGTTTAATATAATAATATCATAATCAATATAAAATAAGAATTATAGTTATATTATTTAGTTTATTATAATCATATAATAAAATAAATTAACTATATAATTAAAATTCATTATTTATTTAACATATTATAATTATCAATTCTCATATTAATATCATATGTCATAGTTCATATGTTACTAAATATCATGAGACTACTTTATTATATTATATTATATTATATTATATTATATTATCGTATCATGTTTATTCAATAATATAAATATAATAATTTTTGATAATATAATTAAACTAAAATTCTTATTTTATTTTATTATATATATTCTATTATATTTTATATAATTATGTAATATAATATAATACAACATATATTTTTTAATATGCTTATTATATTACATAAGATATACACTTATAAAATAAATATTATTTATATTCTATAGTCATTAAGATATATGGTTTATTTAAAAAATTTAATTATTAATTATTGTATTAATATAATATGCTATACATTGCATATAAGTAAATATTATACCACTATAAGAATTTTGATGTTTCATAACGTTTAATAAACATCGCCCAAAATAAAGTAAACGTTACAAAAAATATTTAATAACATTTATTAAATGTCACTAAAAGTTTGTTATGGAAAGTATTTTGTGACATTTAAAAAGTAAACGTCACCAATACTGTAAATGTCACCAATAATTTGCTAATAGTAATGTTTAAATGTCACCAGTAAGTAATATTTAGTAACATTTAAACGTTATTAAATGTTAATAATTTGACACCAAAATTGTTTGCCAAAATTTATATTTTTAGTAACGTTTAAATATCACAAAAAACATAAAGTTTGGTAACGTTTAAACATCGCAAATAACTAATATTTAGTAACGTTTCAACATAACTAAAAGATGTTTGGTAACGTTTAAACTTCACAAAAAATGATTGTTATAATGATATGATAAATCTATTTATAAATGTAAAAATTTAAACTTGTAATAAAATAATATACAATTAAATAATAAAGGTTAAAAAAGTGGACATTTATATATAAGGTTACAATTGTCCACTTTCATTATCAACTACATACTTTACAAAAGTAGACATTAATATATCCTAAATAATATTATCCAAACTTTACATAATTTAGTAGTAAAATAAACTCTATTGATAGCTTACTCTTACTCAAATTGATAATCAATTTCCAAAAAGTAACCATACAATAAACTGTAATTCATAAACTAGCTATTCTATTTCTCAATATGATTATTATCTACCAAAAAGTCAATAACAAAATAAACTATCCTTCACAAATTACTTTCTTCTCTACTTTCATCACCCTCTTCAAAAAGGTTATAACCAAAATAAACCCCCTTTCACAAGGTATCTTCTTCGCTACTTTCACTATCATCATCACGATTGGGGGGAATTCTAGAAGGTATAAACTCCCCATTACTTGGAGATCCTATCACATAAAAGTATAAAAGGTGTAACATAACTTAATTAATATAACAATGCAATAAACACGATTGTAATGTTTAGTAATTCACCTGAATTAGATAAGAAGTTTGGAAGAAACCTTTCCAAAACTTGAAATACACTATTTAGCTGCAAAAAGATAATAATCTAGTAAAAAATTAATCTTATGGAAAAAGAGTGATATAGTACTATATATGGAAAATAGAAGATTCCATAAGTTGCAAATATCATTACTTCTTAAATAATAGAAATGTCAACATCATCTAGAACAATAGAATTGTAAGTTAACTCAATCTTTACTAAGAAAAAACTCACTTAAACAACATAACAACTAAGACACCATTCCAAAAATAAAATAAGCCTTCAAGAAAAATGGAAAAAAAATTGAACTTCAAATTGGGTCAAATTACAAGATGTACCTTATCTTCCTGAGCCCCTTGTAAGTTCTTTAATTCTTCAAACTAAACATCTCACTTTTTTGCTTCGTTGTTTCTCCGCTTCAAGTTCTTCTTGCAATCTTTTATTTTTTGACACCTAATTCTACATTGATTTTCCAATAGCTAGTGGTCCATAACCATGACTAGGATGGTAATTTGTCCTAGAATTTGCATTCATATATTGATCAACAATCTCTGAAGCAGACTTTGGTGTGTTTGAACTTTGTGACTCTTTAAACAATTGAACCATTTTAGCTTATTTTATTAATAACAAGGACAAATGTTAAAAACATTCCACCCCATAGTATATTTTAACTACATAATGTAAAAAAAGTATTCTTTATATTAACATAATCATCTACAGCTTGTTGAGACACCCAACCACCAGTACCATTGATCTAATCTCACTAAATTGAGTTTGCTTGAAGAATTCAATAGCATCAGGTGCTTCTTTGTGTTGCTCAATATAATTGAATAAATAACAAAATATTAAATATCTAACCAATTTCACTATCAAATATATAACATTATCTAAAATACTTACATACTCAAGCATCCTACTTTCAAAGGACTTACTCTTAGCCTTATAGGGATATTTTACATAGTTGCGTGCATACTTTCTATTCATTAACTTTGTTTTTTGTTAATAAAAATAAGAAATAAATTATTGAAATCATTTTCTCATATTACAAAGAAGTATTGTTTAATGAGAACTTGCCTTTTCATGTGGATCATCTGATTCTAGAATATTCATCTCTTCCAAGGACTCATGATTCCACATATTTGTGATCATTTTTCAATCCTCATCACTGTAGGTCTTTGGTCGTGCATATCACCCTCCTTTTTCCATTTTTTGTGAACATCACATCGGAATTTCCTATAGAGATGTCCCATCCATCTATCATCCTCATGGAATTTATCTGGATCGCTCATAATAAAGTCAATTTTAAGTCGATTATGCAAAAAAAAGTTTCAGTTATGATAATTGAAAATAGAGAATAATTTTGATATCGTAATTGATTAATACAAAGACCTCCCAAACTATACTCTTGCCTAAGTCTGCCTCTTCTCTGATACTGGAAGTGTTCTCCAATCACCCTTAAGATATAGTGGCAAGAAGTATATGCAAGATTTCCTAATCTCATATGCGAATTTAGCTAACTGGTCCCTCGTAATTGGACGGTCTGTGGAAGCATCAAACTCTATTACCATCTTACCTTTCCACCTATTGTTCTCCTTCTCTAGTGCTTGTCCTTTATATATACCTCTCCTATTGCAATATGATGATGTGCTAGCATTAACTACAATAGAAGGAAATACTATTTAGTAACAATTACTATCTTTTATATAACAAGTTATATGAACAATTAAGCTACGAGCAATTACTTGAGCCAGGAATAGAAGTAGGTGGAGAGCTATCCGATGGATTTATATTTACATGATTGTTGGGGGATGAAATGAGTATGCATCGAGGGAGCATCTGCTACAACTGAATCATGAGCCAAGGAATTTATTGCATCTTAAGTATCTTGAGGAGATGGATGTTATTCCATTGGAGGCAATCGATGTCGCTCTATTGGAGGCGATGGATGTTGCTCTTCCTTAACATCTTGAGAATTTGATGGTGCATTGACAATGGGTCGAGCCTTTCATATAGTCCTTCCTCCCTTTCTTTGTCTAACCTTTCGTCTTCCAGCTATGACAATCTTACAATTGAATATTAAGATCATTAACTAAGTAGTTATGTAAATAAAAACATGACACAAAGATGAAATGAATAGTTTATGTGATTCCTTATGATTAAAAAATAAAAAAATAAAATTAAGACTTAAAAATGATAAAGCAACATTGTATTTAACTTAATTATGTTTGTTAGGTAAGATTTGGTAGCATGGTGATGACACATATATCATTAGAGTAGCATCTAATTTACAGGAATATAATTAAAAAACTCACAATCCTCATCACTATTATTGTAATCCATAAGTGTTTCATTGACTTCATCATCTTCATCTTCATAATAATCAAAATCATCATCATGTTGTGTGCCATTTAAACCTTGGATAACCCTCTCTATATCTCCAACAACAGTTTCAGGGTATACATCTGTTCTCAACAACACATTTATATCACAATCAACTATAGGAGACACTGAATTTCCTCCATCCTCATCTTGCAAAAGTAGATCATTCGTATTTTCATTGCATAAATGAGTTTCCACATCACCAAGTAAATTCATATTACCAGCTAGACAACTTATATCATAAATATGATGATGCTCAAAGTGCTGCACCACACGCCAATCATTGCCTAATTTCAAGTCTTCTAAGTAATATATTTGTTTAGCTTATGATGCCAACACATATGGATCACTCTCATACCATGTACATGTTACCTTGATACTTTTGGATCCATTATCAACTCTTACATTACGATGGTGCTCATTGGTGTCCCACCACTTACACTTAAATAAGAAGATCCATTTATTTCGAATGTAAGAAAACTCATATATGTTAGTTAAAACACCGTAAAACTCCATTGATGAATGCATGTCTCCTTAGTTTCCTTCTACAAGTACTCCATTGATTTGGGTCTTCTTTCGACTATCAAAATCAAAAGTGTGACATTGAATGCCATTATATATTAATTTGTTGTATCTCTTGAAACACGAGTCAGGTCCAACTGATAATGCATATAAGGCACTTTCAACTGGATCAAAACTTTCATATAACATGCTCATCTGCAACAATATCAAGCAACTTAGCATCATAATTCACTTACAAGAAGTTCTCTTGTGTAAGAGTAACATTTACCTTTTTCATGAACCATTGACCAAATTCCCATTTGTGGTGTTGATCAATGTCATCATCATATTGTGTACTTAAGATACTTATATGTTCCCTGTAACACACAACGAAATTTAAATTCAAACATATTTCACATTATTCCCTAGAGTTTAAAATACAGTAATCCATGTTTACTTTAAATAAGGTTGAACCTTGAAATAATTGTTAATGATATACCACTTCGCTACTTCTACCTCTTCGTTTGATAAGGCCACATATGTGGGAGAGGAAATAAAACTAACCCTATTTCTAAAGACACCTATGCTACCTTCTTCCATGGTACCACAATTCTTATCAAGATGATTGAAGACTGTCTCAACACCTTGTAAATGGAGGGAGTACCATGTTAAGCATTCATGTATGATGTATGCTTTGCTATGGAGCCCTTTGGAAAAGCTTTGTTTCTAACAAAATCCTTGAGAGAGCCTAAGTATTTGAATTTAACAAAATAAATGAATGATGAAGGGTTGGATAACATTTATAAAAGGTTACATTCTACTTATACATTGATACCTTTCTATGGGATACATCCATTGATATGCAATAGGTTTGGCAAGCAATAGTTCGTTAGGCAAGTGTATAGCTAAATGCACCATCACATTAAAGAAGGCAAGAGGAAAGATCAATTCTAATTTGCACAGTATGGTTACAATATTGCTTCCATTTGCTTTACCTCATTGACATTGAGAATCCACTTGCATAACTTCTCAAAAAATGAACCAAGTTCAGCTATAACCTTAGTAATATCATTCGGCAACATGCCATGAACACCCACATGTAACCATGGCTCTTTATCCTAGAAAGCTTTGTGCTCGACTCATTCACAAACCTACAGATATGTGATGCAACTCCATTAGGTCAGCTGACACTCTTTAAGAATTGATAGAATCTTCTCCTTTCTATAGGACTCAATGTATAACTAGCAAATGGCATTGAATACTTGTCATTACCTTGCTTCACCAAATGTAATTCCTTCATATAGTACCAATAACATTGTTACCAATAACATTCCTTCAACAAAGTATCCTTTGTTTTGCCATCAATCTTGAGTATAGTACCAATAACATTGTCACATATATTCTTCTCAATGTGCATGACATCTAAATTATGTTGTAACATTAGCTTTGACTAATATGGAAGTTGAAAGAATATTGCAATTTTTTTTCCAATTAATTTCTTCAGTACGATGAACCTTTCTAACCTTACTAAGATGCTTACCCATGCACACATCACTTATGAATTGCAATTGGTGGACAATTTCCTCACCAAAATATTCTTGTAGAGTTTCACAAGTGTCAAGAATTCCATCAAATTTTAAGCTATGTCTCCATCTATGGTCCTTAGGAAGCCACATTCTATGACCAGTGTATCCAATCTTTCCATTGAGCCTCATTGATGGTGTTTGATCTTGGCATACTAGACAATCATGATACCCTTCATGCTTCACCCTAATAAGTTTCCATATGCTGGAAAGTCATTTATAGTCCACATTAAGGTTGCACGCATGTTGAATGTTGTCTTTGAAAATGCATCATATGTGTACAACCCATTATCACAAAGATACATCAACTCATCAATCAATGGTTGCAAGTTAATGTCAATCTCATTGCCAAGTGCTTTGGGTCCTGGAATCAACATTGACATCATCAAGTACTCTTTCTTCATACACATCCAAGGAGGCAAGTTGTATGCCAAAAGCACAACTGGCCACCTACTATATGATTGACTTATATTCCTAAATGGATTGAAACCATTGTTGGCTAGCCTTGATCTAACATTGCGAGCATCCATCGCAAACTCAGGAAACCTAATGTCGAAATTCATCCAAGCTAACCCATTTGTAGGATGACTCATTACATTTTCCCTTCTCTTACGTTCCTCTTTATGCTAATGCATTTTCTAGGCAATTTTAGAATTCATGAAAAGGCATTGCAACCTAGGCTTTATGGGAAAGTAACATAAAACTTTATGAAGAATAGCTTTCCTAAATCCACTAGACACCTTATACCTCGAAGTATCACAAGTAGGACATTGCTTTAAATGCTCATTATCACCCCAAAATAATCAACAATCATATTTACATACATGAATGTAATGACAACCCACGCTTAACTTTTGCAAGTACCTATTTGCAAAATAATAAGACTTAGGAAGAGACTTACGGTTGGGCATTGCATCTTGTAGAAGTTGGAGAAGCATGTTGAATGACTTGTTGCTCCACTTATTGTACACCTTCAAGTGGAGAAGCTTCACTATAAATTCAAACTTAGGCAACTTGCAACCTGAATAAAGCTCCTCTAGTGAGTAAACTCTTAGCCCATCTAGAAAATCCTATGGAACATCAATACCACCTCCAGGAGATGATTCCTCATCTTCATTGTTGATGAAGGCTTCCACATCTTCTAGCATCTCATCAAGTCTACCTTTATCATCATATCCCACCCCTACACATTCCTCCTCCATGGGTGGTCCTGCTTCCTATTCTCTATGTCGCCTCCTACCTCAATCTACTAGAGGTAAT
This sequence comes from Laguncularia racemosa, assembly GCA_037954665.1. NCBI lineage: Eukaryota > Viridiplantae > Streptophyta > Magnoliopsida > Myrtales > Combretaceae > Laguncularia > Laguncularia racemosa. Next base: position 3,151,280 of record JBBMOL010000087.1, read on the forward strand.
TAAAAACTCGACTCCTTTCCATGATAAATCCAACACCGGTAGGTTATACCTACCCCATCTATAAGTAGGTGAGCTTTGATCACATGTGGAGGATGTAACTTATCATTCAAGCATTTCCTACATGGATAATTTATTCTCGTGTTCACCCCATACTTCAAGCGCACGTACGCAAAAAAGTACTCCACACCATGTTGATACTTCTTAAACTTTATGTCTTCAGTCATTCAACTCTTGTCCATGCTTATAGGAATATGACTCCAAAAGAATGTATAAAACTATGACACCTGAAAATGTACAAATAATGAATGAGAATAGAGTGACATTCTAGCATTCAATCATTTGATGAATAATCTATAATTGGGAACTTGCTTCACTCAAAACCCAGCAATGCCCATTTGAAATTTCCTATTATGTCTTGATGGTCAAAGCACGTGTCTAGCATTTCAATGCAGTATACATATGTAGATTTCTTTGACAAAAAACAAAGTACGCTTTACGTGTACATATGGCTTAAAATTATGATTCGATATACCTTAGTAGGGGATGAGTGCAAAAGAGGTGTTCGAATTTGTTCTTATACTCATATTTTGCATCTTAACTCTGTATGCATGTATTTTAATTTATCCGTTATCCAACTCTTATCCATGCAAAAAAATATGACTCTAAAAGAATGTAAGACTATGACACCTGAAAACGTATAGATAATGAATGAGAATAGAGTGAAATTCTAGAATTTTTTCATTTCAGTAAATACCTATTATTTGATTTTTTTCCCCTTATTTGTATGATGTTCCCATTGTTACAAGCGAAAAGGGAAATGTAAGACTTAGTATCACCTACCTTCATGTCACATTTACAATTTGGCCATGATCTATATAATACATGCAAGTTTGGCCATAATCTACATAATACAAGAGAATTGTTATGATTTGGATGTGCAATTTTTTGTTTTAAGCAACTTGGTAACTAGATTAACAAATATAAGATTGGGTTTTCATAGAATAAGGTTAACAAATCTATTTATAAATGTGAAAAAATTCACTTGCATGATTTAAGTGGCAACATAAGAATTTCACAAGCATACTAGGATGGAATGAAACAAAGTCACCTAGTCAAAACTAATCAAGTTTATAGCAATTTATAAACAAGATCCACATGTTTCTAGTTTTTGTCAACACATAAAATCCATATGTTTTCTTAGATTGGACTATGGTTTATTGAAATTTGATGAAATACTTACAAAAGTTTATTGAGGAGAATCTTATCATTCTTTCTTTTGGCATCACATGGTATTGGACCCAGCAATATATTATATCATTTACGCCTGCTTATATTTTATTTTTGTCGATTACATGAGTTCTTTTATTAATGTAGAACCTTGGCAACTCCCGTGGAGCTCATCAAATGTCTGGGATCCATTAAAGAGCATGCGTTTTCAGCATCTCCCTATCCTGTCGTGATAACACTTGAAGACCACCTCACTCAAGATCTGTAGGCTAAAGTGGCTCAGGTAATTTTTACCAAAATTTAAATTGGTGGGAAAAAGGAAAGTGGCTGCATGCTAAAGCACTGATTAAGTATTCTTCCTTGCGTTTAGTAATTTCTCAGAAGCTCACACAAACATTTGGAGACATGCTATACTATGCTGAAACTGACTTAAAAGAGTTTCCTTCCCCGTAAGATTTAAGATACCGTGTTATCATATCGACCAAACCTCTAAAAGAGTATCTTGAAGATGAAAATTCCAAGGAGGATAGTAATGACTCAAAGAAGGAAAAGGAATCAGATGATGATCTATGGGGGAAGGAGCCATTGAAACCCACAGATGATAAACAGCATAGACAAACAGTTGTGTGTGTCCACTTTTTTTTATGAATAAAAAAATACACATAAGGTTTATTATTCAAATAATGACATGCATATTGCTGCCTTCTTAAATCGAATCACGCATTTTTTGATGTCAAATGCAGTATACTAAAAACAGTAAGCAGCAATTTGATTTCATTTGTACAACATTGTAAATGAAAACATTGGATGGTATTGCAATTGCTCTAGTAAAAATAACGAGAAATCACCGTTTTCAAAACAATTTGAAAAATGATCATAGTAATACACTTGAATTACATGTTAATTGACAAAAAAGAAGAAAGTTATTATTTATTTATTTTTATTTTCCTATTAACAAGGATCTATATACTACACAAGAGTTATTTTAATCTACCATGATATTGGGTAAGATGTCATTTTTTCCTCCTTAATCAACTAAGTGGTCTCTTCATGTGCTATAATCGAAGTCTTATCCTATGGGCTAATAAGAGTAATAACTAACAAATACAAAACCACATTGGGTGTAGCATGTTTAACTTTTAAATCACCTTATCGTAAATGAAAAGTTTATCTTGATATCAAAAGTAGAGATCTTGAGTTGTCCTAATATTGTTAAATGGATGATGAAGACATTATTTAAGACATATTAACTTACTTGAGGTAGCTTTAAAAGGTGGCAACGTGTACTAGTCTCAGCTAGAGTAAAGATGCGAGGCTCGACAATCTTCAAGTGATTTCTCTGTTCTACTCAACAATGGAAGGTCTTTCCTATGTTTTGTTCAACAATGGAACCTTTCTTGATCTACACGAATCCAAATATTAGAGGAATATACATCATCAATCAAGTTATGGCTTTCGATTTAAAAGTGCTATGCCATGAATTTGAAATAAAGGCACTGGTATTACACTTACAATGAAAATTCTTAGAGAAAGGAAAGTTCCTATTCTTATTTTACCAATAGTAGCAAACCATATTAAAGAATTGGTGTAACGTGTGGTAAAACTAGACTATGAAATAAAGATGAAATATTAACTAAATGGGGAATTTGTAAACAAAACTAAAATTATAGGATATGGTGGACTTAAAGTAATAAAGGTTTAATAAATCTAACTCCATAGGATTATGATAAACCTATAAGTATGTAAGATAGGTATATATACTTATAGTTTTATCCTTTTAATATCTTCTTTTAGCAAACACACTTGAGGTAGAAATTGTATTCTCTTAACTCCACCTCCGCATATTAAACTTGAGTTAAGAAAAATGTTTCCTATATATGAACCTTAGGAAGACTAAAGATGCCCTCAAGGTAATGTTGTATGATGAAGACATTATTTAAGACATATTAACTTACTTGAGGCAACTTTGAAAGGAAGTAATGTGTACTGGTTTTAGTTAGAGTAGAGACACGAGGCTCGATGATGTCCTATATGATTGCTCTATTCAGGTCTACGATGGAAGGTAAGTGCTCTATTTTGCTCAATGATGAAAGGGCTTTGCTATGTTTCTCTGTTCTGCTAGGCCATGAGTTTGAAATGATAGTATCCTATAAGTTAGAAAATCATCTAATGAGGAACTACGTGCATGAACATGATTTGCAAAATTAATTTGATGATAGAAAAAATCACGTCTTTGCATTCTTCAAGACATTCCCTAGAGTGAATGATAGAGTAAACATGAAGTTAAATTAACTTATTAAATTGGAAAAGAAAAATGAAACCATATAATTAACTCTATGTTAGTTTCCATTATATGGTGTACTATAACGAATTGACTAAAATATGGTAAACCGAGGCCTAACTGGCCAGAACTTGCTAAAATGTATTGAATGCCATACATGATTAAGTAATATGTCTTATGAAATGCTCAAATTTATCGGCCGAAAGGGTTTTTGGTAAGAACTAAGCTAGACATACCTCTGTTTTTGCATGAGTGAAAGATGACTAGAAATACATCTTATAAATTCCTCAATTTGAAGCTATCAAGATGTCATGTTCTGTTTAGCAATAAGTCCTTCTACCTGTTTCAATATTTAGAGAAGATTGTAAGCTATTTTCAAACATGGTAGATTGATGCATACAACTTTCACATTATGTATATACCCTCTAAAAAGTATTGAAATGACAAAAGTTGTGCGAGTGTGCTAAAATTGTGTGGTGAGATTAAAAAAGTGGATCACAACTCTGATAGGCAGAACAAAGAACTCCATTATGTTAATACTTTCAATGGTTGTTAGCATAATTCTTTTTAATTAAAATACACAATTCCATGCCAAGTGAGTTTATCTTATTGGATCAATTGAATGCTTATATATATGGAAAGTGTTCTAATCAAGCTAAACAAAATAAAAGACGAACATAAGTAACATTTCTATAGCTATTTGAGTTTTTCTAGCCTAATTTGTATGAACATGGAGTGGGCTCGATTCGATTAATGGAGAATTCATCAAAGGAGACTAACTGTGGAAAAAAGGAAATATATATAAAATAAAAGGTATGAAAAGAAAAAGAAAGAAAATTTACTCTACTGTTATAAGCGGTCAAATCAATATCATTTTGCTGAAGATCTGCTATATCTTTCTTCAAAAACTCCTCCACAACATTTCTCTTCCTCTTTATTGCTTTGATTCTTGTCTTCGTAAGCTTCAATGCTACTACAGAATCATAAGAAAAAAAAATTCAAATTAATCAAACTGATAAAAAGAAGAAGATAAAACTACATAACGTAACAATGAAAATATTGAAAATACAAAAAAAAAAAAAAGAATGTTTGATGTACCATTTATTATGAAACTTTGGTTTTAATATTTCCTTGAAAAATTTAAATCTCTAAACATCAATTTGAATCTTGGAACACGAAAAGGGTATAAAAATTTTAATAGAAAGAATGATGGGTTGAGTCATATAGAGGTAAAGAATACATGCATATGTTAAAAAAGCATTGAAGTTATGCCAAGAATTTGAAGAAGCCTAAACAAGGAAAGGAAAAGAAGAAAAATACACAATCCTAATATTTTCCTCTGTCTAATCTCGGTGTCTTATGTAAAACCCTAGAATAGAAATTGAAATAAAAGGGTAGCTTTATTAAGAAATTGAAAGAGTAAATATGTACATAATAGAACCATAAGAAAAAATTGTACTAAGTCTTAAGGATACGAAGGGAATATGTACACAATTGAGAGATGAAATCTATAAATGCAAGCTTTGTTTAGAGAGAAAGAGAGGGAGGATTGGGAGAATATACCATTTGCGGCTTCGATGGGTGGGGCCTTTGATGGAGAGAGAGAGAGAGTAGTTTTTAGAGTGGCCAGAGGGGGACTTAGTGCACTAGATAGGAAAAATGTCGACTTCTTAGAGTGGAGAGAGCTTGGTTAGAGAGAAAGAAAAGATGTGTTTTGGAAAAGAAAAAAAAAAAATGAGGCTTCAATGCTCAGACTAGCCAGGCGCTATTGATGAAAAAACAAAAAAAAGGAACAATTGACTAGGCACGAGATATCTAAAGGAATTTGGAAATATTGGCGGGCACAAATTATTTTTGGAGCAATTGTGTAGATTTATTTTTGTTAGTTTGAAGGTGATTTGATTTTTATAGAGTAAATAAAAAATGTTTAATAGGATTGACTATATTTAATTTTAGAAAATTTTACAAATTAAATTATATATATATGTTTTTTAAATTTTTTCATAAATGTTATTAATATCATATTTTTTTATAACGTTTAATAAATGTTACTAAATCATATATAAATCGATAATATTTATAAAATTTGTAAATGTTACCGAATTTAAAAATTCTTGTAATGTACCATTAAGCTAGTTTGTTACCGTATGAGATATTATTTATATTTATGATATAGAATTATAATTTTAATGTAATACTTTCAATTTTTTATTAAGATATATGATAGCATTTGATATCTTACGATGTATATTTAATAAACGGTACCATAACTTTAATTTAAAACTATTTATTTTTTAAATATTTATAATATTATTATAAAATAAATATAATATTTCAATATACTGTTTTAAACATATATCATTGAAATTTATTACATAATATTATAATTATCATACTTTAATTTAAAATCATTTATATTCCTAATGTTATTATTTATATCGTGATCGAGGTGTTGGGACTCGTGTGGCTAGCAGTGGTGGAAGTCCAGTGATAGAAGTAGTTTATTGGTAATCTGGTTTGCATTTCCAGGACTAATCATGGAAAGAGCCCATATGTAGCTAAGTAATTAATAGCTATTCATACAGTGTCATCATAGATTTATATTCAACATTTTTATTAACAGAGATTTATTATGAAATAGCTATTAAATATTTAAAATGTCAACAATAATTATTCTAAAAGTAATAAAGGTATATGGTGGTTGTTCCTTCCAAATCAACATGATATTAGATAAATTTTTTATTTTCCCAAATCACATATGCGTCTATATCCTACTGAATTACATATTGCCACATACGATTAAAAGGGGGACAAATATGATCTAGATTTTTTTTTTCAATTTTTTGGCTAATTATTATATAGTATAATTATTAAGAAGAGGAAAATATAGTTTTATTGATTCTATTGAAATATTACTTAATTATAAGGATCTTAAAAAAAATAGTGATATAGAATAAAGGGAAATTGGACCCACTTATAGCCCCCAAAAGAAGCAACTTTAGTTTTCTTTCTAATGTTATGCTCATTGAATTGTTTAAGGGCAACGAGTAGCCCATTTAAGGAGTGATATTCCTTCACTTTAAATTAAGAGCAAAAACAAAGTAAGCTGAATTCACTTGGCATATTGGCAAAGGTCAACTCTAGGATTCCTGTCCAAAGACGATTATATGCAATCTTCAAAAGTGACTCAGTATATGCTATTTCAATGTTTTTATTTTTTAATTTTTTTTTCTAATGTTGATATGATTAAGGCAATATCCGCACAAATAAGAACAATTTCCCGATGTAGTGAGGTACCGCAGTATTTCCTATGTTGACACTTTTTAAAGATGTCTCATCGAGAAGTATTCTCATATATCCCTCAATTTGGAATAGTCACGTATTGCGGAAAAAGATTATTCTTTGGATTTGAAGGTACATATGCTTATACACGAACACCAAATTCATTCAAAAGAAAAAGATTTCTACATATCTATAAACGGCTACTTGTTATTGGAAAACCAAGAAAAATGAAGGATATATAGAGGTCTTTTTTATTTTTTAATAATTTAATACATATCAATCTTCCAAAAAAAAAAAAAAACAACTTGAGTATTAATCTGCTATAAGCAAACTAGACAGTAAAGACCATTCCATTTTTAATAAAAACCTAGAGCAACAAATTTTATTGATTATTGCCACAGCTTGTATATATGAGCGATACTATTTGGAACTTTTCATATGAAAAAAACTGACACAAAATGTATTTCTCTATTGTGATATGTCTAGCATTTTTAAATTGCCTCCAATTTATAGCAATTAAAAATGTTGGATATCTTGCAATGGTAATTTACAGTGGTTTTGAAAAATCCCAAATTAATATTTAAGGTTAATGGATTAAAAAAGAAAAAATTTGAAGTTAATTAAGAAGAATTTTCAAAATGTTAGGCTAAGATTTTTTAAAATGACATTCTTTTTCATTGTTGTGACAAGGATTTAATCATTATAAATTGGCATGTATAATGTAAAAGAGATAAAAATGTATAGAAAAAGAAAAAAAAAAGAAAAAGAAAATTGATTTGTAGATTCTATGTGAAAAATCTAAAATATTAGGATCAAAAGCCTTAAGCAAAAGTGAATAGATCCATTATATCATAATAACAAAAATACAAGATTCTTTCATAATCATAAAGCACTACTTTCATAATTAACTCATGCATAATTCTAATAATTTACTAAGACGCTAGGCTAGTGAATACATAGAGTTATACATGTAAAATTATAAAGGCTCGTATAAAAAGTTTTCTCTAGTAATAAAGCAACTACATAAGGGAAAACTACTAAAAGAAATAGACTACTGAGATTTCTGCTATTGTCAGCCAATCGATTTACAAAAGTCGACTTACCAAATTCTTTACTCTTTGGCTTTAAGCTTTTGGTCTTCACTCATTACTTTCCTACTCTTTAATACCCTTGAATTTCATGTATTTTGAAGATTAACTATAATAAATATCAACCTTGACTTGAATTTGTATAGCTTAACATATACATACACTTGAAGTTTCCTTATACTTAGTCTCTTTGATTCAATAATTTTGCAATATCCCATCTCCCACCCATTTAGTCACCTCATAACCTATTAATTAGCATCCTACACCTAGATGACACCATTTATTTACTCCTAGATTTATGCCTAACTATGAATTCCCTTGGCACCAATGGAACTTCTCACTTAGATTGGCAAGCTGACTTTGAGTCATTAAGTACTTTTTAGGCCTCTCAAGGTTCATCTTCCTTATCACTCTCTTCATCTTAGGATTCCATGTTATAGCTAAATGAAATAACAGACTTTTTCCATAGCATTGCTATAGAATCACTTGCCATAGCTAAACAACACATACTACCAAGATCTGCTACCTTAGGATTAACAATCACAATAAAATCACTAAGACTCAAAGTTCCTAGCAATATGAAGAAGCTACTAGATGTAACTCCTTTTAGAATCATAGAGCATAGCAAGATACCTCCAAACAATTTGGGCCTTACTATACAACAATAACCATCAACATTTAGTAAGTAAAGTGTAAAAACATTACAAGATAATCTTGACATGTATCTCACATCTAATAGTATAATTCAAACTCTACCTATATGTAAAAACATTAGAAGATAAATCTTAACATGTAACTCACATCCAACGGTATAATTCAAACTCTACGTACTTTAATGGTGTGTTTGGTTGACTTCATAGGGATGGAATAGGATAGTTATTCTTCCTTACAAGTTTATTCTTGCATTTGATTGGTAAAATAACTATTCCATATAATTGTTATTACTATAAAAATAAGGAATTACAATTTTTTTATAGGATTAAGGGAATAACTATTCTTTAGTTTTTTTTTTTCTAAAATAATTCCATATCTATCTATGAAATTTCAAAGAAAACATAAAAGATAGTTATTAGTTCTTTATTTTATTCATTAAGAATTATAATTCAATTCCTATTTCATTTCACTCCAAAAATTGAATGTATCATAAGAATTTTCAACATTTACTCATTGTGGACCTTTGTATGGAACTATTGTACATAAACTTGAGCCGATCTCTCCTACAACATACATGTTGTATCTGGCATCAATTCTAGCTTTTTGGCAACTCAACTCACATATAGCTGTTTTGCTTATGGTGAAAGCATATTACAAATTGGCATTTGGACTTCACTCTAAAATGTCATTACCATCATAGCAATTAAATCATTTATAACCCCAATACTTGTGGTTCCTATCTCGTGGTTTAATTGGTCATTGCTCAATATGCTGCTATTTGTCTCCATTAACAACATGATGTCATTGCGATAGATGATGAACTCCTTGAATTTATGAAACAAAATAGGTAGAGAGTACAATAAGATAATCTCCTAGTTGTAGTCTTGGATTTTGCATCCATATTTTTTAAATTGTTAATAAAAAATAAGATTTAGAATTATACTGTCTTATAGACGACCCCTCACTTAGTCGAAGCGAATACAATCTTTGGTTTAAGAGTAATTGATTTGCAAGAGATTAAAAAGAACCCGATGTTGTTGGTACCTCCTTCTTAGTTCCTTCTTCTCCTTCTTCATTTACGACATTTCCAATTTCTTCCATAGATTTGATGTCGTCTTCTTTGCCAGTATCTCCTAGAAATATTATTAATTAGGCCATAATAGATCGTCAGCTGGATCTCCTCCTTGAAATCCACGTAATCCTCATCCTTTAAGATTTCAACCTCTAATCTAATGCTTTCTTCAAGTCTAATTGCACCTGGATACTTCTCATTCCCACCTGTTAAAAACGAATTCGAGTATTCATCTGAGTGCTCAATATCATGCTAAGTCACCATATTTCTTTGGAGTTTAAATCACAATCCTTGAATTTGGATCACAAGCTAAGCAACTATTCTCGCTCTTAAACCAAGCCAAGCTCCCACTAAAGCTTCCTAAGCTTACTTTTTGTGGCAAAGATCAACACCGATTATAATCAAGAGCACACAAGCATAAGGGATAAAAAAGGTATGCGAAACTGAGAAAATTGATCCCTAGTATTTATGTAGGAAACCTTAAATATCAGTGCAACAACCATGGACAAAACTAAATGGATCCATTATAGTGAAACAGCACGAGTACAAAGTTCTCTCTCTATCATAGACCACTACTTTCATAATCAATCATCTTTTGTAGTTCACCAATACATGAAGCTTATGATCTGATACGTAGGGACTCAACATAAAAGGTTTTTCTGGTAATAAGCAACAAAGGAAGAGAAAACTATAGAAAGAAAGAGACTATAAAAAATACTGACGTAAGAGGATACGGTTTGCTGTCGAGCACTAAAAACCAGGTTAGCCATCATTACGGACTTAACCAACAAACCTACACAAGTTATTCCGCCAAACATCACTATTTGGCCTATTATCGTCATGCTCCAGTCGGTCTCATACTATTTTGATCTTCACTTATGGTGTATTTGTGTTTTAAAATCAATCTTCAAAAAGTTAAGTTGTAAAGCAAGAATTAGTCGGGTCTCTTGCTGAAGAATTCTGAACCAAGCCTTGCCACGAGTAAACAAACCTGCAAGGCAACAGGTAGCGTGGACGATTCTAGCAAAGGTCTGGACCACCATGCAGAAACTAGTTGTTAACAGCTCTATAGTTTGTAGAAATGTGAGAGACAGAGAAGGGGAAGCGACTAGATTTTGATGGGAGTTTATAAATACATCATTTGGATACCAAATTAAAGGAGTTTTAGAGAGTGAAAATCGTTTTCTTACTTTATGTAATTATTTCATTCTTTTGGATGTAAATTTGCCATATTTTTAGAGAGAAAATTTAAAGCAAAAGTGTGTTCTTATCTGGTCATTAAGGAACAACATTAATAAAGCTTGTGTGATATTCCCATAACGAGGAAACTAGTGTTGTGGAAACTAAGGGATAAACCAAGCTCCATCTAACATCAAACTTAATCTTCTTTATCTCTATCTCCTTTATTTAATTGCTGCAATTTATTTTATTACTGGTTGTTATTGTTTTGATAACTTTTTAGACGAGGACCACGACTATATGCCTAGGAATTCATGCTAGCATTAGTCCATATGATATAAAGATTTTTATATTTAGTTATTTTATTTGAATTTAGGTTAAATTAAGTGTTATTATTATCTTTTATTTTATTTTTATTATTTTTTACATGATTAATTAATAGCCTTTAAATTGAGTCATATCCTAAATCTCATATTTATTTTATTTTTCTATAAATACTTTTCTTTGTTGTTAGGGTTTTAGACATAAACATGGATTGAATATATAACTATTGCCTTTCAATTGATGTGATTTTGTTTATGAGTGATGTGATAGAGTGAGTCCATCGGCTCCTTTTCTTTTCCCTTTCACGAAGGAAAAAAAAAAAAAAATAATTACTTGTCTGGAATAGTCACTTTTGATATTGAATTCTTGAAATCTTGAAAGTCATCGCTATCCTTCCTTCGAATACACATAACTTCCACGATTTCTTTCATGCAATAATACAAGTGGAGGCAATTAAAATCCATCTTATTCCCCATGTGAAAAGACAATTGATTGGAGTAAAGGAATTGTTTCAGGCCAATCATTGCTGGAAGGATATTGAATTTGCAATTGGCAGTTGAAACCAATTAAAGATCAAGAGACTGGTAGAATATGATCAAAAACAACGTTGACGGGTCTTAACGCAAAATCCACAAACAGGTTTGAATTTCTTTTCTTAAGAGAGATTCTTTATTATTTATGGTAAATTTCCTTCACATTTTTTTTTATTATAGTTCTTATTCAACTTAATTTTTTTTAAAATTTTTTACATCCTTATATATATATTACTTTTATTACTTTTGCATCCGTATTCTTTATACTTTTTGCTCAAATAAAGCATATGGGAACTCCAATGGACTTGCCCATTAGAATTTTTGACGATATAACAATAATACATAGTTGTGAGGAAGAATCATATGGGGAAAAGCTGTGGGTACACGTAGGGGTTATATTTAAGAATCATATTGCCCCATTTGTTATTAAACTAAGAAGAGGAACCAACGAAAAAAAACAAATGACGAGATCTATTCCATTTACGTCATGTGGGGTTCGTCATAATCATCATCATCTTTGAGAAACCCTTCTATAAATTCCTATGCCTAGAAGCAGTGTTGCATGGACATGTGGATCGGAGTAGCACTACATGTAAATTTATTAGTTGCTGACAAGTGTATTCTGCTTTTGGAGGCCAATTCGCTGACAATTTAGAACAGGTAAGAACTTAAAAAGAGGTGACAGAAGAGAGTGAGCACATAAGGTTGTTTTTTCTTGCATCCATGCATGTAGGAAACCGTGCGTGCTTACTCTCTATCTGTCACCCTTTGTTTTTGGTGGTTTAATTTTTTTTTCTTTAATGCAGAATCTTTATCAGTTTTAATTAAGGATATGCTTTTTTAAAAAAATTAATTTTCACATCTTACAAATAAGATGTACGTGTTTAAATAAAAATAACAATCATGTAAATAAAACTTTTTTTTTTTGGAATAAATAAAAAATCTTTTCCTATAAAATAAAAATTATTTTCATCTCTTCTCTAAATGATAAGGTGTTAGATGTGACTTCCTCTAGTATGATGGATGAAAGACCCTAGACAATAATTTAATGATAGAGATAAGATGAAAAATTTAAAATCTTATCTCTTTTAAATTAAAGATAGCTTATCCTAGCTCTTTTCTACAAAAACCTTAGAGAGTCATTAGACGAAGGTATATCATTCTCTCTCCTTCTCTTAGTTCACATCGGTTCCTCTGCCTTTGTTTTTTACTACATGATTCTTCCACGGTTTCTACGGTAAGACACCTACTTTTAGATTAATAGTAACTATCCTACTTTCCGATCAAGAATCTATATGGATTTCTAATCGATGTGTGGTAATTGTTCAAGGGGTTCAAGAAGAAGGAATTTGGAACATTGACAAATAGGAGAATTCTCGGATTGCGATTGTGGAAGGTAAACACGGGAAACGGCCGAATTGATCCTGACATGGGCCAAAATTCTTTCAACCAAGGCTAGCTTGGGGTATCCCGGTTCTGATTCAGTTTATGTCAATCGGCGAGTCATAAGTTAAAATTCTTTAAATTGGGCCTAGCTTAGGGTATTTCGATTTTGAGCTAGTTCATGAGAATAGATGAACTAGCCCTTAAACCGTTCCTTTTTTTTTGGCTTAAAAGTGAACCAGTTTAAATTGGAACCTACCAGTTCGATAGGTTCCACTACCGAATTGGTAAGTCCTTAGCTAATTTGAATTGGCCACCTTAGGTTGGTTCATGGTTTGTAAACTACCAAGCTAGTTTAAACCTAATGGCCAGTTCAACTTGACCCATTTCTATATCTAGCGGATGGTAAAGAAATCACACTCTATATGGAAATTTGGTAATAATAAACTTTGACCCAACTTGTTTTAGATTTTAATTAAGAAAATTCAAAGAAGGAAGATGAAATAATTGCAGGACAAGTAGAAACTATGTCTTAGGAGTTCTATTGCATTCTTGTGAGGTAATTGACTTAAATTGAAGGAAATTATGTTTTATCTTAAGGAAATTTATGAAAAGCGATCCCTACAATTATAATTATAAAATTGGAGATTCAAAATGATAAAGTTAAAAAATTAAATAGTGAGCTTAATATGACCTGTAACATCAATAAAAAATTTAATGAAATTTTAAAAACTTAGGATAAATTGAAAGATTTTGTAAAAAAGCTAGTAGCTTTAGGCATTAAATTGATGTGTGTGCAAAGAACTATAACCATTCCAAATATGTGGATTATGAAGTGCATGTTTGTTGCCTGTTAGGGGTTGGACATTTAAGATAAAGTGGCTAGTAGTTTTAGGCACTAAATTGATGTGTTCTTATGTGGCTATGATGTAGGTTGGGTCTTCTATAGAAAAGCTATAAATGGGTTACACTAATGAAATGAGATATTATTATAGACAATTACAAGAGGTTGAATGTTTGTGACCAATACTAGTAGTGAAACTACTAAGAGATGAGTCAACTCTTTGACTTAGGAGATCTATGGATCCGTATATATCTTATGGCTCATGGACTTTAGGGTCATGAGAATCTAGCCTTGGGATTTTAAATTATATATTTGCTATGACCTTCAATAAAGATAACTTAAAGAGGTCCTATATGTGTTGTTTGACACTAATATTGTACTAGTATATTTATTTAGTTATGCATGTCATACACCATATGTTTGTATTTGCTTGTAGTATCTTTCTATTGGGTTTTATTACTCACCCACGTTTGGAACTTACGCTTTCAAAGTGCAGATGGATTATAGGATACAGATTGAGATGATTACCTTGGATATGATTTGTGGTGTAGGACCATGTTTGATGATACTATTGTAAAGATTGTGAATAGTGGACTTAGTATTATTTACAAAGACTCATTATTGACATTTAAGTTCTACATTTTGAAAACAATCGATGAGACTAGTATACTTAGTAGCGTTCTTTACTATGGTTCAATATGAATAATGAAACTATGGACAAATTGATCTTTGAAAGATTGAATGAATAAAATATTTCGATACTATATTTTAAATTTTTAGATATAAATTTTGAACATTACACATTTCTACTATGAGTAGGATTGTGTAATAGAGTTGTCACATCCTAATAGTTTTGAGATATGATAATGAATAAACGGAAGTTGAAAAATATAGTACAACTGTAGCCATAAAATTTATACTAATTCAATGATAAAGGAAATTATACTTGTCAACACAAATTCCCCTTTTTGTTGTTGTGGAGACCTATCTTTTAAGTGGTTGCATTTAATCCCTGTGCTTTTCACTTGTCTACTAGGAAAGGCTATGGCAATATGCTCGCCAAGTGATATATGATGGGTTCTATTTCATATACGTTAAGAAGAATGGTCAAAAGGAGTGACAACAATTAAATCGTCTTAGGAACCAGAAGAAAGGAAAAAGGAGTTCATTTGTTAGCTTTGGTTTGCAAAGGTTTTACACATATCTTACTCTACTACAAAATAGAAATCAGATATTAGATTCAAAGGGGAATAGTCACTTATCCCAAGAAATGATATGCATCGGGGTCCAAAGCAGCTTCTTCGAGGCGGGAAAACACAATAAGAAGTGGCTTTTGTAAGCTACAGGGAAGCAAGAAATGATGTTCCTTCTTAGTGGACTTTGTTCGAATGCTCCTACGAGGCACTCTAAATCAAACAAAGTGTTTTCAAACACATCCAATTCATAATTTGTAACCTATTTAAAATTGTGTACCCAATTTATGATGTTGCAACATCATGCTGTTCTTGTTGCCAAAATTTTCTACAGAGACAACCGATTATCTACATATCTTTTTAAGTAAAAATGACAAAATGATCACAAGAACATCACCTTTTCGCAAGAACTTTTCAAGATTCTTAAAGGTCCAAATACCACTTCCTGCTTCAAGCCACCTTTGAAAGGATGACCAATCGGAAGCACCGAATAAGAATATTATAATTTAGCATTTCATCTATAAGGATGGGATAAATTAAGAAATTTCTCAATTTAGAAAGTAACGCAAATCGACTTTGAAAGATCATCTTAGCCTACAATGTCGATAAATATACGAATTGGATTATCTAAAATTATTTTTTTTTAAGTTTTTAAAGTTATTTATTTAATATATTGATATACATAATCAATGGTTGATATTATATAAAAAAAGAAGATGACATCATAATAATGTCAAAAGACATTTTAAAAATTAAGACAATGCTAATCATTAATTTATATTTATAATTTAAAATTTTTTAAAAATAATAATTTTAAAGGATCCGTTTCCATATATAATATAATACGTTAAGCACCACAATGACTGTGGGTTGGTGCTTTAAAAAATTTATCATTGTTGCCTGTTAAAAATCAATTAACCACAATGTAAAAAAAAGCTTATGAATCATTAATTTCAGTCCTATAAGTAAAAGAAGATCGTCTATAAACTGCGGCGATATATTCTCACTACTTACATATTCTGTATGCCTTTTGAATACTTAATCCAAAATGATTGCCTCTAAAGAGCATCAAATTCAGTTGAAAGCAACACCACATACGCAGCACAAACAATAACATTGGTCAGTAGAGAGCAAAAAACCCATGCATGGAATGTGAAGAAATATAAAAAAGAAATATATACACCACTAGATTGATTGGCGTGAGCAGTTTCGACAAAAATTCGAAATCCGCAAATTGTGGTTCCTATTAGTATCTGTCCATCAATAAAAAATGATAGAAATTAAGCAGCTTATTGTGTCTAGAAGCTCAGAAACATACACGATCGGATACACGGCTAGAAGGCACGGCCGTGTATTGTATCAGGTAACTCACAGAAACATACACGGTCAGAAGATACGGCCGTGTATTGTGTCAGGTAGCTCACAGAAACATACATGGCCGTGAATATTGAGATATTTGTTTCGTGATTTATTTTGTAAATATGGCATGTATATTTTGTATTTTATATTTTGGTAGAGGAAGATTTGTTTTTCTAATTTGTAAGATATAGTTGCTTGGAAAAGATATTCTCCTGATATATATATATATATTTGAATATGAGTTATGAAAATGCATTCAGTCAAATTTTCTCAAAAGTTGTTACTCTCCAACTACATGCATAATTTAAGGGAAAAAAAAAATGGAATCTGGTTTAAGCATGGCGATGTACCTAAAAGTTGATAGAACTGGGTGTACTTATTTTATTTTATTTTATTTTAATATATAGTATTATGTAATTAATTGAGATATGAATGGAAGTATCCTTCAGATACACGAAAAGTTAGTAACCGAATAACACGGAGACAATGATCTTAGAGTGATATTCCCACACTTTGTATACGTGCAAAAGCAAAATAAGCTGAATTCACTCGCATATTGACTAAGGTGAACCCTAGAATGCCTCTCCAAAGGATGATTATGTGCAATCTTCAAAAGTATAGTATATGCTATTTCAATGCTTTTGTAATGTTTGTAGAGTTATGGCAATATCCTCATAAATAAGAACAATTTCCCAATCAAGTGAGGCAGCAAATTTTTTCCTGTTTTGACACTTTTGAAAGACGTCTCATCGAGAAATATTCTCAAATATGCCTCAATTTCGACCATGGAAAAGATTATTCTTTGGATTTGAACGTATTTATGCATATAAACAAATACCAAATTCATTTAAAAGAAAAACGTATCCACATTTTCTATTGCTCAACTTGACATAAAAAAGCCAAAAACAATTAAGGATAGATCAATCTAGTCTTCTTTACATATCATTCTTTTGAAAAGATAACACATAACGATAAGACTCTATAAAAAAATAAATGGCTATTTGATCTATTCTTAATAAGTGTTATTAGGGGTGAGCGAGTTCAAAACAACTAGAATAGGAGCCCCTACTCTGTGTCTATTTCATAAATACAATTTTCAAAAATATTAAAAATGGAATATATCCTATGACACTTAAAAATCACCTTAGTATCCATTTTATAAATCTACCAGTTCAAGGTACTTATAAAATCTCTAAATTTTTTTCATATTACCTTCATTATTTAAAATATTATAACTATTAAATGTAAATTATATATAATGTATAATCTAACTACTAATTTAAATTAAGGATGTAATATCAGTTGTTTGACGAAGTATTAGTTTAAAATAGTGTTATAAGTAAAGCTAATTTGGTTAAATTTTCTTTATATTTATTAAATTTTATTATATTCATTTGTGATGTTTTGCACATGGAGTATATAGTAGCCTATACATTGATATACTATAAGATAAAGCTTATAATATACATGATAGCAGCCTTAGATAGGTTTTGGGGTAGATATAATTGTACCTTGTGCCTTATTTTGTGAGTGTGGCTTCAAAGAATTTAGAATTGAAGCTAGGGACATATAATTCCCACCTTGACCTAAGTAACCAAACAAGATTGAATAGGTTTTAGGATCTAATGGATCTCGACACTCACCATTAATATCCATTCTAATTTTTTTTATCAATTGTCGTAATAGCTGGTACATAAGCAATACTTTTTTTTTTTTTTAAATTTCTATATAACGAAACCCCTGCCAAATGTACCTTTCTATTGCATTATGACTTTTAAACTGTTTCTACTAAATAGTAGTTAAAAGTGTTGGACAGATCATAACAATAAGATGCATTTTGTAGCGATTTTGTCTCTAGTATACGAGTTGTCGTTGCTATAACACAAAAAATATTGTTGTAATGTAAGTGCATATTAAAGAGACTATAGCAACTATTCCATGAGAATTGCGGCAACCATTAATAAGCTACCATTAATATTCGATTCCTATTATTATATTTTCTCTTGTTGACTGTGTAGAGATAAATAAATGCTAAAAATAGAAGTGTAGTAGACCATCTTTTATCACGAGAATTTTAAAGATATATACTTGATCTTGCTCTGACAGAAATCTTTTAGTAAGTGTCATCTCTATAAAGAAAAACAGAGAAACTGGATATTAAGCCCGGTCCACAAAATCTAACAAAAGTAAGCCTAAGAATTCCACTAGTCATACGCAACCTTTACTCTTACCAGATCAGGTCGTTCCTTTGCTCTCAGCACTCTCCTTTTCTCTTACTTTACTAATTTCTGTTTTTTCTCTTTCTCACACAATGTGTTTTCTATGTGCTACAAAAGGGTAAAATGGTTGCTTAGAGATGGCTAATCTCTTAAAAACTAATTTTGGTTGTAAATCTTCTACCTTCCTCTTTATTTTTATTTGTATTTATATGCTATTGTATTACATGAGATCTGTTATGTATTTAACTGTTTTTCCCTATTATTACAATTCTAATTTGTACATATATCTTGTTTTAACTTGTAACATCGGATAGGGAACTATAGGAATGACATTAATTACATTTTCTTTCCTATTTCAAGGCTAATAACTTGAAACTTGATCAAAATTTTGATTCATGATTTGAAAACGGGATAACAGTAGAACTAGAAATGCAAATGTGTTGTATAAGTTCCCAAAACCTCATGTATGAGAAATTTTTGCTCCAAAAACATGTTATTGGATTGTATATCACTCAATCCATTTATCAAATTAATGGATTAATGTAGCTTGTTATTTATGTGGTTTAGTTAGAATTTTATTAATACTTATATATTATTCATCCATGTAATTAGAATTTTTTTTCTTTAGTTAGGTGAATTGTGGAATATTTTGTGGCATTATGTTAGTTTGTGGTTGTTGCAATGCCTTAGCAATATTATCTCCATTGATGTGACAAAGATCCAATGATTGCAGCCAGCAAACTGAATGAAAAGTAAACAAGTATAAGTAAAAAGACAAAGTTCACACATAGATTCTAGGAAGTCCAAAATATAAGGACAATAAATCGCAACCAAGAATGGGCGTATCTACTATAGCATTACAACACAACAATAGATTTATCTCACAATCTTAAAGTAGTACTTTCACAATTGAGTCTTATGTTGCTCTCATAACTTATCAAGACACCAAGCTAACATGTATATATGTATAGCAAGTTGAACCCTAATGAAAAACTTGATTAGAAGTTTTCTTTATAAACAAGCCATTATAAAAAAAGAATACTATCGAGAAAGAGAAACAAACTATTGAAACTTCAACTATTATCAATTATTCAGTTGACTAACTCCCATAAGTTGATCACCAACCTTTAGTGATGCGGACATCGTGGAGGGCACATCGGCTTACACGGCCCAAGGGCACGGCCTTGTATAATTTTACCCGGTCCGTGTATCACTGACACAGGCACAGGCACGCCCAGCGACACGACTGTGTGCTCCAGTAGGATTCTCACAGAGTCATACACGGCCTAAAGGCACGACCGTGTATGAAACCGTGTACTATGCTCGTCATATACACAGAAGCCCACACGGCCTAAAGGAACGGCCGTGTGCTCGACCGTGTATTATGCTCGTCGCATGCTTAGAGACATACACGGCCTAGAAGCACGGCGGTGTATGAGACCGTGTACTATGCGTGTCGCATGCCCAGAAACATACACGGCTTAAAGGCACGGCCGTGTATCAAGCCGTATACTATGCGTGTATTTTATTATTTCTTTCCACATGTACGCTTAGATTTTCCCCTTTTAGATATTTTACAGGGACATATAAATACTCTTTTATCAGATAGATTAGGGTACGTTTTATTATCATATTGGAATACACTTTGAGAGAGAGTTTTCTCCAATTTCCGGGTTGTGCGCAACTAAATTTACATCAAAGATCGTTTATTTGTTGTGTGAAACCAATCCAATCTCGGATTCATTTCGTTACGCTTTCCGCGCTGTGTTAGTTGGTATCAGAGCGAGGCAATTTCCTGCGGAGATGTCGACTAACGGTGGTGTTGATGGCGGTCGTGTTCTCGACCTTGATCGAGATGCGGAAGTCCAAGGAGTCAATCAAGGGGCTCCGAAGGCAGTGGTTGAAGCCATGGAGCAGAGACTTGGGCGTGTAGAGCAACGCCTGGAGGATCTGGTGGCGCGGTTCGACACCATGGTAATGGACCACAACGGTCACAGGGGTGTTGTTGGGAATCGACCGGGGGTAGCAGCTGCCCGCGACGACCTTATCAATGACTTTGTTGCTGGAAACCAATGGAACCGGAGGATTGACAGAAGCTCTTCTGAGGAAGAGGATGGAATTTTGCGGAGGAGAGAACAACCACCGCGAAGGGGTGGTGTTGTTGGCGGTGGAAGATTTCGTGGCATTGATGATCAGAATGAACCAGAATATGGGGGTGGATATCGACGCAATCACCAAGGGTTCGACCATGCTGAAGGTGGGGACTTCCGTCTTAAGGTAGATATCCCTTCTTTTAATGGTAATTTAAATATAGAAGAGTTTTTAGATTGGCTGGCGGAGGTCGACAGGTTCTTTGACTATATGGAGGTTCCTGAGGATAGGAGGGTGAGAATGGTTGCTTGTAGATTGAAAGGAGGGGCGTCTGCATGGTGGGATAGATTGCAACACCGTAGGCAAAGGGAAGGGTGACAACCGATTAGAACACGGTATCGTATGCGAAATCTGCTGCAGCGGGATTTCTTGCCACCCGATTACGAACAAATCCTCTTCCAACAGTATCAGCGGTGCCGACAAGGGCAGAGGAAGGTGCATGAATACACCGCGGAGTTTATGAGGCTAGCGGAGAGAAATGATTTAAGAGAGACTGAGGGTCAACAGGTGGCACGGTTTGTAGACGGGTTGAAGCCTCAAATAAGAGATAAGATAGGGGTGACGGTGTTCTGAACCGTGAATGATACAAAGAACTTGGCTCTCCGAGCAGAAATGATGATATAAGAACAGAGCGTAAGGTTTGGAGGTAGTAAAAGGACTTACACTTACGAAGGTCCTGGTAATAGTAGTAAAGGAACTGGTGAGAGACCTCGAGGAGGGGTTGAGAAGCCAGCGGGAAGTATGGACAGGAGAGAAGACAAGGCGGAAGGAAAGAGACCGGTGGAGAATAGAGACACTCCAAGGCAAAACAATCCATATGCCAAGCCGATATTGGGAAAATGTTATAGATGTAATCAGCCGGGGCATCGATCAAATGAGTGCCCAAATAGACGCACCGTAAACATTGTCGAGAGGGAAGAGGAGGAAAAAGTGTGTTGTGAACCAGACGGTGATGATGAGTACTATGAGGAGGTTGACGACGGGGTAGAACCTAATTACGTAATTAGGAGGATGATGTTGGCACCGAAACAAGAGGATAGCTCACAACGACACCAATTGTTTCACACTAGGTGCACGATTGGTGGGAGGGTGTTTGACTTGATTATCGACAGTGGGAGTTGTGAAAACATCATTGGGAAGGAAGTCGTAAAGAAGCTCCAATTACCGACAGAGAAGCATCCAAGTCCGTACACCATCGGATGGATCAAAGCGGCAGAACGGATAGAGGTAAAGGAGAGATGTAGAGTTCCTTTCTCGATCGGTAAATATCGAGATGAAGTGTACTGCGACATCGTCGATATGGACGCTTGTCATCTGCTGTTCGGGCATCCTTGGCAATTTGATGTAGATGCCCAACTTGCAGGGAAAGAGAACAAGTATAGGTTGGAGAAGGAGGGGGTGAAGTATACACTACTGCCATTAATGGATAAGCAGCCCAAAATCCAGAAAGCGAAAGGGAAGTCCTTTCTTACGATCACTCAATCGGAAAGAGAGATGACCGAAGACATCAAGGAATCCCGCTTGATGCATGCTTTAGTAGTGAAAAATGTGGGAGAGGACATGAGTAACGCAGAGATTCCGGAAGAAGTGAAGGAATTATTAGATGAATTCAAAGAAGTCGTTCCGGAAGACTTACCGGAGGGATTACCTCCCTTGCGGGACATCCAACATCACATTGACTTGGTGCCGGGAGCTAGTCTTCCCAACCTCCCTCACTACCGGATGAGTCCCAAGGAAACGGAGATCTTACAGGAGAAGGTCCAAGACTTGCTTGATAAGGGATTCATTCGAGATAGCTTGAGTCCTTGTGCCGTACCAGCACTATTAACGCCTAAGAAAGATGGGAGTTGGAGGATGTGCGTGGATAGCCGAGCGATCGACAAAATCACAATTGGGTACAAATTCTTTATACCTCACATTGAGGACATGTTGGATCGGCTGAGTGGGGCAGTGGTGTTCTCCAAGATAGACCTTCGAAGCGGGTACCATCAAATTCGGGTCAGACCTGGGGATGAGTGGAAGACCGCCTTCAAGACGAAAGAGGGGCTATACGAATGGATGGTCATGCCATTCGGACTCAGCAATGCACCGAGTACCTTCATGCGCATGATGAACCAGGTACTTAAACCCTTCATAGGCCGATTTGTTGTCGTATATTTTGATGACATATTAATATATAGCAAGACTCGGGAGGAGCATCTAGTGCACTTGAAAGATGTTTTGAGGGTGCTACAAGGGAACAAACTCTATGCTAATATAAAAAAGTGCGTGTTTCTGTCATCAAAGCTGTTATTTTTGGGGTTCATAGTGAGTGGGGAAGGAATCATGGTAGATGAGGATAAGGTACGAGCCATTAGAGATTGGCCTACACCCAAGACAATCACCGAGCTGAGGAGTTTCCTAGGGTTAGCAGGGTTCTACAGACGTTTTATAAGACACTTTAGCACGGTGGCGGCTCCCTTAACTGAATGTTTAAAGAAAGGGCGGTTTCATTGGGACGAGGAAGCTCAGGCGGGATTCACCGTGCTCAAAGAGCGACTATGTAGCGCACCAGTGTTGACCTTACCAGACTTTGACAAATTATTCGAAGTTGATTGCGATGCTAGTGGCGTAGGTATTGGGGCGGTACTCTCTCAAGAGAAGAAGCCTGTTGCATTTTATAGTGAGAAACTCTGTGAGGCCAGGCGGAAATGGTCCACATATGACAAGGAGTTCTACTCCGTGGTCAGGGCCTTGAGAATGTGGGAACATTATTTGGTGGGCAAGGAGTTCGTATTATACTCTGATTGCGTTGCCTTGAAACACCTGAGCAATTAGACCCGCATTTGCAAAGACATGCACGCCCGATGGATATAATTCTTGCAGAAATTTCTGTTTCGTTTGATGTATAAATCTGGGGTTCAGAACAAGGTGGCCGACGCACTAAGCCGAAGAGCGGATTTGCTAGTGACTTTGAGAGCTGAAGTAGTGGGATTTGAACAGTTGAAGGAGCTGTATGAAACGGATGGGGATTTTGGAGCTACCTGGAGAAAGTGCACTAATAAGGAACCCGTTGAAAGTTATTATATCCTGGAAGGTTATTTGATGAGGGAGAACCAACTTTGTATTCCTGCATCCTCCTTGAGAGAGAAGGTGATCCGAGATCTCCATGGAGGGGGACTCGCCGGCCATTTGGGGCGGGGCAAAACACTAGCAGCAGTGACTGCAAGATATTATTGGCCTCAATTGCGTAGGGATGTCAGTCGGATAGTGCAACGCTGCTACATCTGTCAAACATCCAAGGGGCACTCTCAGAATACGGGACTCTACACTCCCTTACCCGTACCTGAGAACATTTGGGAAGACCTATCCATGGACTTCGTCCTAGGTTTGCCTCGTACCCAACGAGGTGCTGACACTGTTTTTGTAGTTGTGGACAGGTTTTCCAAGATGGCTCACTTCATCCCATGTAAGAAGACGGCGGATGCTCAGAATGTAGCCAGACTATTCTTTAAGGAGGTGGTCCGATTACATGGGGTTCCCAAATCCATCACTTTTGATAGGGACACCCGATTCCTTAGCCACTTCTGGAGGACGCTTTGGTACATGTTCAACTTGTCCCTCAACTTCAGCAGCACAGCCCACCCACAAACCGATGGATAAACCGAAGTGACGAACAGGACCCTTGGCAATCTGATAAGAAGTATCTGTGGAGAGAAACCAAAGCAATGGGACCTGGCATTGTCTCAAGTAGAGTTTGCCTACAACAACTCGATCCACAGAACTACTGGTAAATCTCCTTTCTTAGTGGTCTACACCAAGGCACCTTCTCACGCTCTGGACCTAATTTCCCTACCCAAAGGTGTGGAGGCCAACATAGCAGCAAAGCACCTGGCGTCAGAGATCAAAGAACAAATTGAGAAAGTGAATGAGCGCTATAAGAAGGCAGCTGATAGGCATAAGAAGAAGAAGTTTTTCGAGGTGGGAGACCCCGTGATGGTGTTCTTAAGGAAAGAACGCTTCCCCGTGGGTACATATAGCAAGTGGCAGCCGAAGAAGTATGGGCCCTACAAAATAGTGGCCAAAATCAATGACAGCACCTATGTGGTTGGCCTTCCGGAAAGCATGAAAATCTCTCGGACCTTCAACGTGGCGGATTTATCTCCATTTTACATGGATGACGCACCCCTTTATCCAGAAGCGAACTCGGGGTCGAGTTCTACCTTGGTGGGAGAGAATGATGCGGACATCGTGGAGGGTACAACGGCTTACACGGCCCAAGGGCACGGCCTTGTATAATTTTACCCGGGCTGTGTATCACTGACACGGGCACAGGCACACCCAGCGACACGACCGTGTGCTCCAGTAGGATTCTCACAGAGTCATACACGGCCTAAAGGCACGGCCGTGTATGAAACCGTGTACTATGCTCGTCATATACACAGAAGCCCACACGGCCTAAAGTAACGGCCATGTGCTCGACCGTATATTATGCTCGTCGCATGCCCAGAGACATACACGACCTAGAGGCACGACCGTGTATGAGACCGTGTACTATGCGTGTCGCATGCCCAGAAACATACACGGCTTAAAGGCACGGCCGTGTATCAAGCCGTGTACTATTCGTGTATTTTATTATTTCTTTCCACGTGTACACTTAGATTTTCCCCTTTTAGATATTTTACGGGGACATATAAATACTATTTTGTCAGATAGATTAGGGTACGTTTTATTATCATATTGGAATACACTTTGAGAGAGAGTTTTCTCCAATTTCCGGGTTGTGCGCAACCAAATTTACATCAAAGATCGTTTCTTTGTTGTGTGAAACCAATCCAATCTCGGATTCGTTTCGTTACGCTTTCCGCACTGCGTCATTTAGAATTCTTTGCCTTTAAGCCACATTCATATTTGACATAAATTTTCAATAAATTTCCTCCTTAACTTAAATTTGCATGTCTTAACATCAACCTATATTGGAACTTCGACTGTATATTGCTCTTGTGATTCAATCTTACCAACCATAAGCTTCCCAATCATTTAATGCACCTCATCGATCCATGAACCATCATCCTACACCTAGACGAGAGCATCCATTTGCTACTAGAATTGTACCTAACTAGGAACTCCCTTGCTACCAATAACACCTCCATGCTGATAGTGGCTAGCATACTCTTACTTTGTGGACCTCTCAAACTTTAACTCCATTTGGATTTTCTTCATCATAAGCTTTACATAATAGTTGAATGAGTAAAATGGATTGGAAAACCTTGAATTAATAAACGAAGTCAATAAAAATTAAAAGGAAAAATTGAAGTCAATTAAGAAAGAATTTGCAAAATTTAGAATAAAAAATTTCTAAAATAACCTTTTTGTCTTAGAACTTGATTTTATTGAAACTGGTCCCAAATTACTGTAGACACCTTAAATAAAGTTTTAAGACCTTAATTGAGTGAATAAAATCAATAAGAAAATATTTGGAGTCAATTGGAAAAGAAAAATTCAGATTTGGAGATTAATTTGGTAAAATGACTAAAGAGCTCCTAAACTTGGCTTTATTAAGAGATGATTAAATTTTAAGGTTTGTAAATTAATTTGGAGACTTAGGAGTGAAATATTTTTTAGCCAAATGAAATGGAAATAATAACTTAGGAAAATTAGCCACACATGCTAAAATGAGTGACACTTGGCAACTTTAGGTAAATTGGCATGTAACCCCAAGTGTTTACCCCTTGTCCCTTAAACCTTAGAGTTTTATGAAACCCTTTAAATCTCCTTTTCATTGTCATGAATAGCAGCCCCCACTCCCCTATATTCTAAGCTTAATCTAAGGTAAAAATGCTTAAACCTCCATTAAATTCTAAACCCCCTTGGTTAAAACTTAATCATCCTTTAATCAAGGTCTTAACCTAATGATTTTCTTGAGCAATTAGGTCTAAATCAAGTTGAAGAGCACTAGAAAGGGGCCATTCTCAAGTTGGATGTGGCACTATTATAAGTAAGTAGATGATTAATTATGTTTAATCAAAGATTGGTGCATCAATCTAAGTACTAGGTGCTAATTAGTTGATTTCAATAATAGAACTTGTCTTGAAGTTGGAAGATACAACTATCGGAGCTCTTAGAAGTGGCATGATATTGAAGAATTAAGGATTCAAGTGACTCTAAAAAGCAAAACACTCTTCCCTACTTAAATGTGTGTGATTTGAAGTGATTTAAGAAGATTAGAGTAAGATATTGCTAGATGGGTGAAGCCTATGTTTGACTGTGTGATTTACTACCCTTGCTGCCACCTGAAGGATGACTATAACATTGTTTTTCTAGATTTAAATCTCATTTGGATGTTAACATATGCTAAGTTGATGATTGGTATGATGATTTGTGGATTAAAAAGTAATTTGGATGATGGCTTTTTATGTAAATAGTGATTTACATGTTGAGATTAATTGAAAATGATGAATTAATATGTAATCTAGTTTTTGGAGATGGTAAACTAGAATTTCAGGCAAGGTTAATGAAAGATTTAAGTCAAAATTTGGATTAATATGGAGTTAATTTGATAATATAAGGCTTACATAAAGTTTGATGGGTTGAAGGATGGTTTAGGATAGACATTTGCATGGTGAATGTTAATGTTTTAGGCCGCCACTAAGATGTGTGATTCTTGGATGAAATTGTATTTTATTATTTTAATTTTTAGTTAGTTAGAGTTACAATGTGTTAATTTAATTGTTGGTTGTTGATTTGATGCCTAGAAGTTCTAATTGAAGTTAATTTGATTAAATTGTGGATGCATTTTAGTTTGATGAGTGTTTTGGAAATTTTTGGTTGATTCTAGATTTTTGTTTTGCTTGAATTTTGGATTTAAATGATATTTTAGGAAATAGAAGTGATTAGGAACAAGTGGACTATGGTTTAGATTAATTTGGAGTTAAAATGAGTAAGATGTAGGCTTTTAAAGTGAAATTTCGTAATTTGATAAAATGACTAAAATAAGGATTTTTAGTATAAATTAGGTAAGGGAGGTGACTAAGGTTAAATTGGCTTTAGTTTGACTCAATTTTGATATAAAATGAGAAAGTTGCGGTCCATTGAAGTTATTGGCCTTTAGAAAAATGAATTTGAATAAATGAGAATAAGGATTGGATGATTTAACTAAGTTAGGTCAAGACTAGTTCACTCACATAGGCATAAGGACCAGCTCAATACCCTTTTCTATGGATGGTTTACATGGCAATTCATAATTACAGCAATTGAGCTTAAATAGCTAAATTAACTAGAGTAAATGAATTGAGAATTAATAGAGTAAATGAATTCTAATTAGATTTAAATGAACTCAATGAGCCCAAAATCCAAAATAAATTTGGGCTCATTCCTCCTTTAAGGCCTATGTCCAAAATAGACTTTAACAAGACTAAATGCTCTAAATAGACCTCAAGCTTAATGAGTCCTAAAGTAAACTAGATTTAAACATGACAAATTAAATGAGCTTAGAAGAAATAAGTATAACCTACTAAGATTATAATGTTCGTAATTAGAAAACATATCATCTAATGGGCTAAAATAGGTTAATTGGGTTTAAATAAACTTAAACAATTAAAAGGACTTAAAATAGGCATAAGATAATAATTTGGGCTAGGTAGATTAATGGCACACAAACAAATCAATATACCTAATTAGATAAATTAAATTGAATCAAAGTAATTGGGCCCCAATTGAATAGAATGACATTAATTAATCAATTAATCAACTTACAGAAGGTCAGTGGGCCTAATTTCAAAAATATTTGGACTCACTTCTCTTTAGAGCCTAAAATCCTAGTTGGGTCTTAGTAGAAAACATATAGTAATTAACTTAAATAAGATAATTTAGACATAATGGGTGGCCCTAAATTGGAGAAAATAAGATATAATGGACCTAGGTTAGATAAGGTAAACATAATGAGATCATAATAAGCTTAGAATAAGCACAAAAGCTATATGGGCCTAAATGATGAATAACAAAGCCTAGTGGGACCAAAATGGCGATTTTGGCATATACTACATAAATTGAACCTAGAAAACTTAAATGAGCTTAAATTAATAGTTTAGGCCTAAACAAATTAATATAGATGACAGGTAAATTGAAGTGAGTAATAAATCATAGTGGGCTTAATGCTACTTAAAATGGTTAAACCCACTTTCATTTCTTTGGCCCATAACCCATACGAGTCTAGGTTAAAAATGACAAAACATGTGCTTTAAATAATATAGTAAATCCATTGGATATAAAGTGACTAAATAATTAATTTAGATAGTTGGTTAGTTAATTAACTTAATTAAATTAATTAATTGAGTTAATTAATCAATTATGAAATTAATTAATAATTATCTAAGTAAGCTCAATTCTAAAATTTATTGGGTTTACTTTCTTTTAGGGCCTAACACTCTATTTGGTCCTTCATAAGAAATACAAATAAAGACTTAGAAATTAATATGAAACTTAGCATCAAAATGGGCTTAACCTTAGAAGGTTAAGTAGAACCTAATTGGATAATTGAATTAATATTTAACAAATAACATACATAGGTTAAATTAATAAACCTTAAATAATGTATAGGCCAAATGTAGCCAAAGGCTAATTAGATGCCTATACCCTTGTTGGGCTTATAATTGAGATGAGCTTTAGTTATGTAAGATGTCAATAACCTATACCCACAACAACAACAATAATAAAAATCAATTGTTTAACCTTAAATTGTTGACTTGCAATTTCTCTTTTCAATTGCATAAAAGTCAAATAATAACGATTGTTGGGAATTGGAATTGCCTTTGGCATTGGGAGTCCTTTAACTTTTAGATATGCAGTAACATGCGTGTTGCTTGCTAGGATAAAAACTTTAACTGAACTAATAATCAGACTTGATTAAGTAACCGGGTGATATTTGTGAGTACTCTCATGTTGTTTGTTTACATTAATATAGATAATTATAAATTGAATGATTGCTTGCTATATAAGAATGTAAGCTTGTGTGGCATCTACTTATGTTTGTGCTATTATTTACTTTTTCCCTATATATCACTTCTCTTTCTTTTTTAGGTGAATATGACTCCTTTGTAGACCCTCTTTATAACTCCATTGGATTTGGTTTCAAGGAAAGGTTTTGAGCATGTGTAAGTGACATAGTTGACAATGAAGACTATTAGCTAGATTTTTTTTAGACTTTAGATTTGTAGATAGTATTAAACTTTTGTTAAGAAGACTGTTATATAGATTGTATTGGACTTTACAAACTTTTATATTATTTTGGGTCTACTAGGTCTTAGAATTTTTAATTATTTCTTAAAGTTTAGAATTGATATAGGCACCAATCAACTAAAGCTCACTCACAATCAAATGTTTTTCAAAGTAATTTAAATGATTTCAAGATCTTAAAATTGGATTAAAAATTTGCTTAGTTAATTGTAAGCCTTACGTGTCTCACTTAAATGAAATATAAAGTGGATTGTCTTCGTCTTTTAAGTTTCGGGGTGTGATATGGACTTTTCTATAGCATTGATTGCACACAGTTTTCATTGCTATTCTAAGATGGATAGCCACAATAAAATCACCAAAACTCACAGTCCCACTTACATTATATGTTACTAAACTTATGGTTTATGACCCATGATCAATCAATGATGGATCACTTGACTAAACTATAGTTGCGAATGACAGCAACATTCACTTATTGGTAGTTGTAAACCTCACAAAGGTTTCATTTTTCTTTGATTTTGATTTAAATGAGGGCTAATTAACCTGATATAAATCGCTTAATAGGAAATTAAAGGGTCATAGAAAATTTTTGAAAATTTTGATTTTGGAGTTGCCACTAATTGAAATATATATATGTAAGAGATAGGTTAAAATAGAGAAAGTGGAATGATTTTAACTCGGCAACTAGTTTAATTTAGGAAACTAGACTCAAAAGGGCTTTAAAATCGATAAGAATTTATACACACACACATATATATGTACATGTATAGTTTTGTTTATATTTAGAAAATATTAATTTTTTTTAACTTCTTTTGAAAATTTTCATTCTTTTTTTTAATGATGTTTTATGAAAGAAATGGGAAAAAAAAAACTTGCTTTTATTATTTGAGATGCTCCTTTAGAATGCTTATGTACTTGCTAGTTAGAAACAAGCTGTTGTAGTTTTATTTTCTATATATTTTTTGTTTGTGTGTATTTTTCAAAAGTTTTTTTTTTTAATATTTTCTACATTTTCTATCTTTTTCATTTTAAATTTTTATATTTTACTTATTTCTTTTTTGGAAAATCTATTTATTTTTGAAAAAAAAATCATGTCTTTAAAGAAAAAAAAGAAAAAAAGAAAAAGCCTATATTATTTCAAAGAGACTTTATTAATAACTTTCAATATTTATTATTATTACTATAATAAAATATTAATTTTTGAATAAAATAAATACAACTAAAATTGGAGTAGGTTAAATTTGACTT
This sequence comes from Laguncularia racemosa, assembly GCA_037954665.1. Lineage (NCBI taxonomy): Eukaryota > Viridiplantae > Streptophyta > Magnoliopsida > Myrtales > Combretaceae > Laguncularia > Laguncularia racemosa. The sequence continues at coordinate 3,182,530 of JBBMOL010000087.1, forward strand.
AAGCGAGATTTCACGCCAAGTAATTAAGTTCAAATCATCGATTTGGAACTAAGTTTGGACTATGGGTTGGTTCATAATTCGTTGGGGTCATGCAACTAAGTTGAAGTAGGGGTTAGAATTGATAAAGCTTCCTTAAACTCCTTTGATTCTTGTTAACTTTTAGGAATGCATTGGCTAGATTTGCTTGGTGGCGACGACAGTGGTGGTATAATAGTGGATTATCAATGTGGGTAGTTTTTGAAGGGGAATGAAGGGTTTAAGTTTGGGAGGTGGTTAATAATGCTTTAGGATGATTTGAGGCTAGCTCCTAATGATTTTAGAATAAAGGGATGGAAAGTTGAGGGCTTGCTGGTGGTGATTTGTGTTGTAGATGGGTGATTAGTAGTGGTTGCAAAGAGAGAGAAAGGCTACTAAGTTTTTCAAAATCAAGAGAGATAGCTTGATTGAAGCTTTTTAGGGGTTTTCAACTGATTTAATGACGAAATCAAGCTTTTTGATGTCTCATTTGTGGAGAATGAGGTCCAATTGAAGGATCAAGGGTTGAGGAATGGGAAAAGATCGAACCTTAGGTTTGAAGTAAATTAAGCCTAACCTTTAATCTTATTTTGCTTGAATATTCTTAGACTCTTTAATATTCTTTTGCATCTAGGGAAGGGGAAGATCAAAGGTTAGGTTTGAAATAAATGAAACCTAACTAACTAACTAGGCTAACGAGTCTGCTTCCATAATTAGAGCAAAGTTAATTATATTTAAGCCTTAACCAAAGGCTTAATAATTGGTCTAACCACGGTTCTCGAAAAATCGATTTGATGCTTTGAGTAATTAATGAGTCCAATGTGTGTATGTAAAGGTTAATATTTGACAAAAATTCAAAATTTAAGCTTTGATTTGTTCCCAGTTGGATAAACATTGAAATTGATTTTTGCTTAAATGATTAATTTAAGTCCAAATGTCCGCTTAAATTAGCCTAGATTTACGTCTTTGAAATGTCAAGCCGGACTAGGATTAGGAAAATTATCTTTTAATAAAAATGAACACCTTTTTTACTAAAAGTTCCACTTTTGTCAAATCATAGGGTGGCTCCATTAATATCTAGAAGCAACAATAGGGTCTTGTATTTTCATTTTCTGGGTATAACAAACTGTAGTCTTAGCCTATGCATACTACAGCTCCATGTTATAAAATTAAATTGAAGTGAATGTCTCCACCAAAGAGTTCATGATAGTGCAAGAGGAGCATAAATCTGCTCAAATATCAGGAAGCTGTGGTCTCAAGGGATTGATTAATCCCATATATAATTCTTCTAAAGGTACTTGTATCCTCCTGTCGAAAATTCATTCATTTAAAGGATGTTTTAATTACAAAGACCGCAGTACAACCCTTGAAAACTAAGCTATTGTTACAAAACTTTCGAGCTAAACTTAAGAAAATATTGTGCAGGAGAGTGTATGTACGTATGAGTATTCTACAGGGTGGACTGGACCATTAAGATTGGCTGCATAAGAATCCTGGGACAAAGGAAAAATAGTTCACTAGAATCATATATTGAGATATGTTCTTATCATGGTTGCACCCGTAGGATCAGAAATCAAATGTCTAATTAGGCCCATTCTCATGTCATTTGGTGCTATAATGAACATATAAAACGCGAAGATTATGAGGTCAACTGAAGACAGTGTAGATCCAAGAAATCCCTGCCACATCCTGCAAACATAGCACTTAAAAGATTATTACACTTGCGACTGCTATTTGGTATAAAGAATAAAGATTTCTAGATAAATGCATACAAAGGAAAACATGACACACATTTGTGTACAACTTTCAACTTCGAAATCTACAACTTCACATGATTAAAGGAATGTAAGAAAAGTCTGATGAAGCAGCAGAGAAAGCCATACCATCGTGGCAATCGGAAGAATGTATGGAAGAATGTCCTGATTCCCTCAATATCCAGCTGAAGGATAAGTGCCAAACCAAAGAGGAAAAAAGCCCTTTGACGCTTTCTTTCTTGAGGCCACAAGACATTCCAAGCTGGTACAAAGTTTATTATTATGACGATGGAAATCATAGTAGCAGCTGTCATAACCAAATCAACCAATGGAAAAACCTTCTGGTTCTTAAACACAACATGAATGCAGATCAATGCATTTGAACAACAAATGTAATGATGCCTTCTGCCAACAAATACATTTTCATAAGAATTTCAAGTCTTGGGATTGGCTATATATATGCTAGGAGTTCCTTTTTCTTTGGGTGGGATGGGAGGTTAAATAAGAAGTGACTAGGATATGAACGGCTAGACAACAAGGCTAATAGCTAAATGTGCTAGAATAAAATGTGGAGATTTCAGGTTTTACCCCCTTTGGTTTTGTGTACAAAGCATCTGAGTTATTAGATAAAGTTGCCGTGACATGATCGCTAACAGTAAAAGGGATTGTGTTTCTTTAAGTGTAATGAACTGAGCATGAAAAGTTATAATGAATCTGACACAAATGCGTCATAATATACCCGTATTATACATAGCATAGTATGAGTACTTTGTGATGTATTCATGTCAAATTCGTGATAAGCTTATTTGCATAATCCTTTTCTCTCCTAAATGACATATTATTTTGCACAAAATTATGACACGAGGAAAATGAAATTTTACAGCCAAAATTGAGCAATCAGCTCATGGAATTAGAAGCTACAGTAGCACATAAAAGTTGTCAAAATTATCTTCTTAACTATCATCTCTGTTATCTCTCAACCTACCTTGAGTTGAGATGTTGGTGACATTTCCTCTATTAGAGATCATTCCTTTATAGTAACCCTGCTTCAATATATTTGCAATTGCAGCGGCATAATTAGGAGCCTCAGACAAGGATCTCACCACCGAATATCCTGTTCATAAAATACAGAGAGCTAAATACACACTTAACATGTAATAATGAAAAAGTTCCCACCAATCCCACTATTTCCCTACCGGTAGCAGGATGAACCATGCTAGCTGCAGCACCAAATGCAAGATTCTTTTGTTCTGTATTTGGAAGAGATCCACCAACAGGAATATAAGACCACTCCTGCAGATTGTACATGCGAGTAAAAATAAATCTTAGGAATAATAAGTTATCCGACTAACAAAGTGTGTCACGTCTCAAATGTGACCACCGTTATTACATTTATTACTAAAATCAGCAAAGAAGCGGAGGGAAAAAAATGCTGGTGGTGACAACAAACTAATCATATCTCGATTCCATATTACCTCTTCATATATCTTTTTAACTCGGATTCCCATTTTATCCAACCTCAGCGCCAGCTTTCTCTTCAGTAGGTCAAATGGCATAGCATCCTTAGAAGCCAAACAAGTCTCCTGCATAGCAATCTCTGTAATCAGCAATCAGATTAAAAAATAAGAGAATCTCATATGTATCAAAATAATTAAAATGCAAAACCTCAAAGAACACTCTTGTGGGTGACATAGGCATGGTATAGAGAAAAGTAGGATAATCTGCTTCTGGATGGGCATCTTTTTTCTTTGCATAATCCCGATAATCCATGAAAACCATCAGGCTGGGATCATATGGATTATTTTCAACCTGAAATTGCATGACAAAAACTAAGAAGAAATGATAGTAATTAATGAACAGGAGAATGCAGACTGGTATTTCTTAATGTCATTATAATGGCTAACTAGAGAAGCATCCGACATGACCATCTCATATACATTGATGCTGATGCAGATGTGTCCAGGTATACAGAAAATACAAGTTCATTTCAGAATATATTATCTATAAACAAACTTGTAAACTGTCGAGAGAGAGTAAAGGTAGATCCCTATTCAAGTCTACGTGAAGGATGGCTCTACCTCGACCTCTATTCCATAAGCAGTCTGGACAGGAACTCTGGGACCACCAACCTCATACTGCAAGAGTTTCCCTGAAGCTGCTCCAGAAGCAACTGTAGCAAGCCTATAATACTACGTCAGAAGCTTCAGAGAAATTTACAATCCTTACTTATTTAACTATGCGTAGCCAAAGGAAAAGCAACATCCTAGTTTACCTGCATGGAACAACTATGTCATGTTCACAAGCCACAAGTCTATGCCCACTGTCTGCTTCAACTATACTTTCCACTTTCGAGCTAAGATATGAAACACCTGACTCCATACACCTAATGAAAATTAATATGGATTACATATTTACAGAGTGTAAAGGGGCATTGTTATTAAACCATACTATTGATTCTTACCTTTGTAGCAGCTCCTCATGAAGCAAGTCTCGGCTTACTCGGCCATATGCACGACCAATAAGAATTGGATCACCATCATCAAGATATACAATGGTGTCCGGCCACACATGCTCAATACATTTTGCAAGTCCAAGATCTGTAATTAGATAAATGAGCATGCATCCGGATGTAAATGCAAAAAGTATGCACAGGTAAAAAAGTAGAGTGCTGTTAATGTTGCTCGTGGGATGTTCATATGAACATAGTAGCAAGGGATCGACATAGACAGAAGTGCAAATTATCATTTAGCTTAGGTTTTGCGACAATGGTTTCCTCGCTGTTCTCAATAGCTCAACGAAACATCAAACCCAATTTTCTTTTGCCTTGTATCCATAATTGGAGTATCAATAAATCGGAGATAGCAGCCAAGAATGTCAAAAGAAGATATCTTAAAGTCCAGATCATTTAAGTTCTCTTGGATAAGAACGGAGAAAGAGTTGCAAATGAGTAATGTATTTATGAAGGTTCATTCGCAAGGTAATCAAAAGTTTGTAAAACAGGTCAGACTACAGAACTTGCAAGTGCACAATCCTATTGTCCTGCAGGATATATATGAACCTAAATTAATCCAAGCAGTTGAAATCTAGAAGAATAAGAACTGATGAACAGGATCTGCGACCTTTAAATTCATCTTCCCATACACCATAGTTATTTGTGAAAGGAAGATCAGGTCCAATAAGTCCGACACTCAATCCTAACTTAGCTGATTCAGCAGCCAGAGCAAGACCAGCTGGACCACAACCAATAACCACCAAATCCAGAACCTTGTTTCCTGCTATTATTGGCTGTAACTGCAAGAGTAACCAAAAGTGAAGGATAATTTAAAGAATGACAAAGCGGTCCTAAGACATATTTGAGTTGAGAACAGCAATGACAAAACTCCATAGGAGTGAATTTAGTAAAGTAAAACATCTAGGTATTTCATGCATCCCACATCAATCCAACCGCGGTATAACTTATAAATGAAACATCTACATTACAGGATATATCTAAATATGGTGAATTCCAGCTTCCCAGAATGCTTTAAGATCGCTGGCATATATTATATAGAAAATTCAAAACATAAACCTTCCTTAGCTTTGCTTTGCTGTTGGAATCCTTACAATGCGAAAGCTCTGGAAAATACATTTCTACAAATAACATTTGCAAGGATAGATCAAGTAATTAGCGTGTATCATATTTTCTGAATGATGCCTAAGTACAACATCTCTTACTTTACGAAATTGCCTGGTGGGCAATAATTTTCATCTCAGTTGGCATTTACAAAGACATTTGTCAAACTATGTAATTGCAGAATTACGTGCTGTATTTCCCTTTTCCTTCATATGAGTAACATAGTTAATGAATGGTATGCGTCATTGTATTTGTATGTTTTGTGAAATTCACTTTGCCAAAATCAAAACCATCATGCTTTTTATACTCTTAACTGAGCATCAAGAAACTAAATTTTCTGTATAGCCACACACAGACATTACAATAATCCAACTGCATCCTTTGATCTCAGGTGATACTCAACATATTTGGGTGTACCTCCAAATCACACACAACATTTGACTACACCACCAACATTGAACTAGACCACAGAAATTTAAAAAAAATTGAAATTCCACTTAAGGATGAGCAACAACAACAACAATAGCAACACTCAAGCCTCATCGACACTAGGTAGTATCAGCTATAAGGATCATGTTTCAGTGTTGCACTGAATCATCATGGTTCTGAACCATATTTTCATTAATACCTAATGTCATATACTTTTTGTTACTTTCTGTCTGTATCTTCTCAATCTCTGTCTTCCCTACCCTCATTTTATGTTATTCACCTCTAAAGGGTCACACTGTCTAATAGATAACCCTAAAGCATGTCTTTTTACTAATTCATAAGTTTGACAAAAATGAGTAGGAGCCCGATTTTTCAAAAGCTCACTGCACCCCTGTTAACGGCAGAACAACACTTATGCAAGATAATATCCATGGTCACACTGTCTAATAGATAACCCTAAAGCATGTCTTTTTACTAATTCATAAGTTCGACAAAAATGAGTAGGAGCCCGATTTTTCAAAAGCACACTGCACCCCTGTTAACGGCAGAACAACACTTATGCAAGATAATATCTATGAAAAATACAAGTTTTTCCAGGTAAGATGAAGTTACAACATTTAAAGTTTAGATGCAATATTTGGGCTGTGTCATAATTATACAATTGAGTTACAAATGAAAGTAATAACCAGGAATTCGAGTTACAAATTGTCAGTAGGGCGGCCTAGGTTCATGCCTGAACCATATCCATTACAGAAATGCACAGCAACTCAATGAGTTAAGTATATATGCTAATTATGTTTCAGCAATACGATGCCGTATGAGGCCCTCATATACACTAAGACGACAAAGGCATAAATTTACATTTTTCATCCTCACAATGCAGATAATATACATGGAAACACCATATTTACATTAAAAAATAAAGTAAAGAAAATCAAACCTTATCTGCAAATTTGGACTGTTTTTCCATGGACTTGTTCTGCTGCATTTGAACAAAATAAAGCTCAGAACCACCAGCCTTAATATAATCTTCTTCATCTGCAAAACTCTCTTTAACTGCCACACAGCTCTCACTTTTTGCACTTCTACTAGTACTAGCTCTTACTTTAAACACTCTACACCTTCCAATTCCAAAAGATCTACACCTTTGGTTTCTCATCATTCTCTTTGCTGAAGAAGTCCATGCAGGACATGGACTAACAGCCATTGCTGCAAAATTTCTCCCTCCATACACACACTCCATCACTTTCACTAGAAAAAGATAAAAACAAAAGCACACACAAGAAAGAACCTTATGGAGTGGTTTCTTATGCTAAATATAAAGTACCCTTTTCCTGTTTCATGCTACTAAACATGGATTTTCAATGTAGTATCATATATATATATTTTTGTTTGTTTGGTTATGCGTTTCAGTTTAGTTTGTCCTTTCATGAGTTTTCGTTTTGAGTTTTGTTTGGAGAAGAAGAGGGTTTGGAGATAGGGAAGGGCGTTGTTCGATGGCCATTCATTTTGCTGAGTTGTCCAACGATCCGTCTTCTTTTGCCGCGTGGGAGGTCGCCATTGGTTACATATGAGACGCTTTTCCACGATAATTATCCGCATCAATTAATTTCTTTTTTTATTCTAATATTGGAAAAAAATTAATTAGAGTTTCGATATTTAAAGGCACGTGAATTTCTTTCTTCCTTGTTTAATATAGTTCTTCGAAAATACACATTAAATCTTAATATTTATCTTTTTTTTTTCTCTATTTGAATGTTAAACATTTTAATTTTTCTATATGAATTTTCAATGTTTTTAAACTTGTATAGATATAAATAAATTTTCTTCAATTCTATTAAATTTTCCATGGTCCACAAATTAATTTAGAAAATAATGTTATTAAATACATTTATTCAATGATGTAGTTAAATAAAAAATCATAAAAAACAATAAAAAGGAAAAGTCAAGTAAAACTATTTTTCAAACTCTTTAAGCCTTAGGTGATAGTTGGTTACCCTTCAGCTTTAGGATGGCCAGTTAAGTGTCACTATTTACTAATCATAGGTTAATACGTACAAAGATTGATAAAAAAAAGTTAATACAATTGATGGAAGTGTAATATTTGAGGAAGTTTGATAATGTTAGTAACTCAAATGGAGAAAATAAAATTTGATTCAACTCGCAAAGCAAGTAAACATTTGAGAATTAAAAGTATATATATATATATTTTTCTAGTTATCAATGTTTACCTATTCTTTTATTTAAGTCTCAAACTTTTTTTTCTTTCTATTTAGGTAATCAACATTTTTTAATTTTTTAAAAATAAGACTTTAACTCTCAAAATTTTTGCTCATCTTTAACATGTATCAATATCTGATTAATCAATAATAATTAATTTAATAAAACAATAACAATAAATAAACTTATTTTTTTATAAGAAAATATATGTAATTATATATTTTTTCTAAACAGCAAATTAAAAATTTTATCAAAAGTTCAAGATATTAGTGTCTACTTCAATATCTAAATTAAATAGGTTCATTTTAATGTAAAACTTAAGGCTTAGTTCAATAATAAGCAGCTCTATCAAAATCAATACTAGCAGTTTCAAAGTTCTTTTATTGCTAGCATTCAATGAGCCATCTATATTGATCTTCAATTTGTACTCTTAAATATTTATCAAATTATTTAAAATTTTATTATATGTACTCTAGATTTTTTATGATTAATTTTTGTAAAAACTCTTAAACCCTTGTAATTTTTCATCAATTTGTAAAATTACTCAAACAATTTGAACTCTTATATTTTGCAAATCAATTCAAAAGGCTTAGAAATGGAAAATATACCTTCGAATTTGATAAAATTCCTAAGTCTCAATAGTTTCAATTTTACTTTATTGGTTTGTGACTCCACATAAATTTGTTATTATTCTATATTCTTAGAATTGTTCTATATTTCTCAATTTCACATAAAAATTTACTTAGTAAATTCAATTAAGATTTTTTTCCCCTTAATATCTTTACATATAGTTCATAAATATGCTAATGAAAAATCAATTTTGCTCTAGTAGTCGATAGAATCAATCATATTTTGTCATTTTCCATTAACTTTGCATAATAGTAAAAAAAGGGATATCTCTCCAATGTTCCTAATAAGCTCTTTATTTACAAACATTTAAACAATTTTGTGTAGAAAAAAAAAGTTCATAAAAATTGATCATCAATGCTTATAAATTCCCTCTAAATCATTAAATTACTTTCATTTCATAAAAAATACTCAAAATATTCATTATTTTATTTTAAAGTTCATAAGACAAAAAAGGTAAAATCTTATGCATAGGAAGTCAAAAGAGTTCGAAGTTTGTAATTGTTAAGTATCATATTGGATCAAAATTTTACTTCTCATAAATTTCCTCCAATTTGTTAAATTACTCTCATTTCATAAGGCTACTCAAAATGTTCTTTATTTTACTTCAAAGTTAAAAAAAAAAAAGGCAATTGAAGTTCCTTTAATGGGAAGTTAGAAGGCTTCAAAGTTTGTAATTATCAAATATTATGTTAGATTGAATTTTTACTTGTTAAATTTATTACTTTCCCTTTAACTTGTGCTCTTTGATCAACGACTGTTTGCTTGGGGTGAGCAAGCAATTCTATTACACCCTATACCTGGTAATACTTTACTTGACTAGATAAGTTCTAGGTGAGTACTAAAAGTCACAAAGTAGATTTTGGGTAAAATTTATCAAAATCTACTTCCCTATGGTAGGTGTAAAGAGTTGAAATTGTTCACTAAATATTTGGCTTAACTCATTGGGTTGGGTGAGAGTGCCTAGTGGTTTGGTCCATCTCTTGGGATAATTTAGGGAGAATTAGATTGGTGGATTTGAAACAAGAATTATTAGATTGGTCTATCCACCCCTAACCTTTATGAGGTAGACTTATGCACTCATAAGGAAAGCTATTAGCCTTAGGCCTATGTCAAACTTCATCTCAGTCATTGATCGCTAAGGTAACCTGACAAATGTCATCGGGCTTAAGGGTTTATAAATACTTAATTATTCTTCCTTATTTCACACAATTTCAAAGATAAAAGAAATGGTGTTCCACTGTGTTCCATTGTGAAAATTTTACTCTAAAGGATTAAACAAGTGTTTAAGTAAAGAATGGTTTCAATTGCTTAAGAATTGCAAGGTTGATGTTGAGGTACTATTGACTCCCTTATTTGTCACTTGATTTGAAACACTGAGATTACCTATTCCTTCTCCTTGCCATCCTCTCCAAGTCATTCCATTATGTGCTATCTTTACATCACTTCTTTAAAGCTACATATAACACAATATTTGTATAACACTCATGTGACTACTCTAGTTGGAACTCCTTAGCTATAGTGGGGTGTAGGTATGACATCTCTATACCCTATATCTACCTTATGACTTGTACTTTTAAGATATATAGCGTACAAATTCTAGGTATTTTATACCTTACTTGTAAAAATTCTTAAATAATAAAAAAAAGAAAAATAATATTATAGTTCTAGTTCTAACAACAAGAAAAATAAATAAACATATAGATAACTATAACAAAGATAAATACTATTGTAGAAGGTTGAGCAATCTTAAGCCATAAGCTATATGCTTTTGGTATAATAGAGTGCATATAGAAATATAGGTGTAAAGTTGAAATGTAAAAAGTTACCTTTATTAGGATAAAAGTGTGCATTTGTAAATGATTACTAAATCACCAAGGTCCTTGTATATATCGAGTTTGAATTCCCCTTTTCCATTGTAATCAACAAACAAAATGCCTACTAAATCTTGTATAGAATTTTCACTATTGAGCTTTTATGTAAACACTAACAAGTTCAAGTTATTCAAATTTTAACTTAAAATTTTAACATTATAAAAATAATGAAAAAAAAATTTACGAGTTTCATATAATATGGGTTTTAGGGTAGTTCCAAGATGCAATAGAATATGTTGCAGTTGAAAAATTTTAGGAACCTATGCTTATGGGGAAGAGTATAGGTAATGAAATGCCTTACAAATTTTGAAAAACTATACTAAACTAAAGAAAGTAAGTGGAGCAATAAGTGCTTCTAGTGTAAAGTAGAAAGGACAATGTTTTCATGATTTCAAACATTTGAAAAGATTAACAATGAAAATTAAGTTGCTTTAATGTACGGATATACTGAGAAAGGCTCAGAAAAATAAATAAATTAATAAGCTCAATACTCAATTTAATAAATTTTGGAACCAACAAATATAAGTTATACAAGTATGTAAATAATAATCTAGCATTTGGTCTAATTGTAAACATTAAAAATAAGTAGGATTAATATAACCGTAGAATTATAGAGATATGATACCATGAGAATTTTAATAATAATCGAAAATGACTATATAATAAAATAAATATATGCGAAGTTATAATATAATAATATAATTATCAATATATAACTTTAATTTCAACATATTTTTTATTATTGAAGTTTCATGAGTAAATTTCACAATGAGCAAAAACTTTGAAAAGACTAATGATAAATATTTATAATATATTAACACTAATTTAATAATTTATGTATAGTAAGAATTTTACAACAAATAAAAATGGACTTTAAATTGCAAAAGTAAGAAAGAAATTAAACCTGATAAATAGTTATCACAAATAGGAAATAAGAATTAAAATTTTAGGTTTATAATGATTGAATAGAATTTTTAGGTGTATATTTATACTTAGAATATTTTATTTAGCCTAAATGTAATTTTTCGTATAAAAATAATATAATTTAGATAATTTACGAAGCTTGCCAATACATATGCTAACCAATCTGTAAATAAATATTTTTCATGCCTTTAAGTCCCTTGCTCTTTCTCTCTCTCCTCATTTTTCTCTCCTTGTTAGATCACACCCCTTTCTTTTCTTTCTTTTGTCTTCCTTTTCCTTCTTCTTTTCATTTCTTCTCTATACATAAATGAAACTCCTCCCAAAACTTAAAAAATTCGTAACTTCTTTACACCAGCTCTAAATAAAAATCTAAAAACACCATCACGATCCTCGAGAAAAGTACTTTACAACAAGACCACATTTACTAGGTAAATATTAAACTCAAAATTTGAGTTAAATTTATACTAACTAACTAGATAAATTATATGTTTCATTTATCTAAGTTTTTGGTAAGTTTAGCTATTAGATTTAGCTCTAAGTCTCGTTACTCTTTGATTATTAGGTGAAAGACTCAAACTTTCATGACTCCTCGTGGTTCATTTGGAGTTTTGAAGTTAAGAGATAAAGATGAGTGGGAAACTCTATGATATGCCACAATGTTGTGTTTATTTGTGATATTTTGTGTACATATACATTTTCTTGTTGGTTGCTGCTATTGTTGTGTATTTGTTGTTGTTGGCTTACCGGTTCCCTTTGGTGTGTGTGCTTGTGTGTGTTGTGTGTGTATGCATATATACAATGATGTAATTATATGATTAAATAAAATCAATTAACTTTGTCTCATCTTCTAAACATATTACAAATTAAATTTTACTACCTATGTGTATATGTAGGTATACTTGAAAAAAAATTATTTTTATCTTATGTTATAAATATATATATATATATATAATATTATACATATAGTTATATCTTGGTGTAATATTAAATTTCCATCTTTTACAGCTAATAAATATATTCCTTTGCTCCTTGTGTGTTTGTAAGAGAATATGTTTTACAAACTTATTCCATACATATATATATATGGTTTAATAAGTTATATCTATATAAAAAAAATATAGATATCTATTGAGGTGCGCGTGTGCACACATACACACACACACACACATGCATAAGCTTAAAGACTTAGAAAATGCTTGATTGAACAAAACTATTTTTGTCCTTATTATGTTATATGTACATATAAATAAGGTTAGCTAATATAAATGTATATCCATTGGAAAAGGCTTATATTCTTATTTTTATGAATTTTGGGGGTTTTAATGATTGAGGAATGGAATGAGTAGTTCATGTGGTGAGATAAGTTGAAGATATTGGAAGCGTATACATTTGGTTGTACTTTTTTCATCTTTGGATGTAAATACTTGGTGTACGCTTTGTTGCCTTGATTTGCTCTTGAATATAAATGCTTGAATGCTTGAGTAATTGGATGACTTGGTTGTTGCTAAGGAATGAGAGTAGTGGATGCATCATAGTTAGTTGATTTAGTGGTTGATGAAATTGAGTTAAAATATGTTGTTATTGATCTAACCTTATATGTTGATTTATTGTGAAACTTTACTTCTTTATGATTTGTTTGTCTTGTTGGGTTTATTTTGTCTGGTTGATCACTTAAAACTAAATTGATATAATGATATTTGGTTAAGATATAATCTGCCGTATATTATACGAGACATTGCATTGTGTTGAAGACTATTATTGCTATAGGATATGTAGGAAGTAATCAATTAAAGATTACTATTCTACCATTGGCGAACTAAGTGACTTGGGGGTTATCAAGCCTTTAATAAAACTTAGTTAACGGTCCTGCCTATCTTTTGAGGGTTTGCATTTAAGGCACCTAGAGCTTGAGATTTAAAGTCTTAAGATTAACTAATTAAGTAAAAATATGTGAATTAAGTAAGATGAAGTATCTAGGTACTGATGGTTATGAGAATCCCTAATCCAAGGTTAAGGAAGACATTAAACCATAGATTTCATGTTGATTACCAAAAGACCACTAGCAATGCTTGCATTGCAAATGATTTTTCATGCATAACATATGATTAAAAACCTACTTGAATTTCTTTTGTGTGTATAGTATTGAGAGTATGATATTGCCATTTCACCAAGTTACGACGTGTGCTTTCCCCTCAATAGACATTTTGCAAGGAAAACTATAAAAGTTTGGGAAGGGATAAGATATGGTGTAGTTAGTGTGATCAAGAGTAATTTGTATCAAGGTTGAAACTGTAAGAGGTATCAAAGTAGATTTCCTAGTTATGAAACATATATGATCTTACTCTAGGGAACTTAATGTAAAAAGTAAAATTTTAAGATTTAGAATTATTTTTCCATTTTATTGCTTTGGTAAGGGATTCCAATTCTCTATGATCTTGGTTGACTATGGGATATGAGAATCCATAATTATTTTCTTATTTTAAGATTGTATATAAAATGATTAGTTGTATTCACCTAAATAATTATTTAGAGTCTTGTGACCTTTAACTTACAAGGCGGTTATCATGTAATAAGTACACACACGATGTGATAGCTTTTAGTTGATATTTCTAAGCTCCCTTTTGGGGCATGACAAGTAAAACATCACACCTTATTACCCATTCACACCTATCTCACCCCCACTTTGTAAATATTATTAAATAATAGTAATGAATGAAAAACAATATTGTATTTATAGTTCTATGTTCTAAGCTTTATCACAAAGAAAAAGCAATAAGCATATAGGTGGCCCAAAACAAAATCAAATATTGTGGTAGAGGTTAAACAATCTTAAGCCTTAGTTGTGGGATTGGTCAAATAGTGACATATAGATTTATAAGTGTGAAGTTGAAATGTGAAAAATACCTTACGTTGGGGGTAAATGAGTAAATGTTTACTAAATTTTATATGGAAGTTTCTCCATTTAATTGCTATAAAAACATTAAATGATTGTAAAAAATTCACCTTAAAATATTAATGTTATAAAAATATAATAAAAAAATTTATAAGTATTTTATGAGTAGGCTCATATTTTATGAGAAAAATACTAAATATATATATATTTAAAAATATTATTAAAATAGGGTAAGTGAAAAATTATTGTGTCTAGGATATGGAAGGTGCATATCAGCGGATGCGATTTTGTAATGAATTATGTTTACTACATATGCCTTTTTTTTTTTTTGAATGGTTTAAATTGAAGGCACATTCAACATATGTACCTTCGGTTTGAAATTGTTATTATCATGTACCTTCTTCAATAACACTTGTTGCTGTAAAAATTGTAGCAAAGCAAGCCTCTATATACACATGTACATGTCCTTACTCCATTATAAGTATAATAACATGTGTCTTCTTTTATAACATTTGTTGTTGCAAAAATTGTAGCAAAGTAGGCCTCAATATACACATATGCATGTCCCTACTCCATTCTTAGTGCAATAACATATCTCAAACACCAATCTGTATCAACAAACACACATAATGGTAGTAACATAAGAAAATATAAGAGGTTAGATTAGCTATAAAACCGAAACCCTGAAAAACTCTAAAAATGTAGAAGGAATTTTTTTTATTAAAATGTATAATCTTACAAGCATCTATGAAAATATTCAAGATAAATTATAAACATCTTTATCCCCTTGTACTCCTATTTCTAGTAAATTGTCTAGTTATTCTTGATAACATGGATCTATGCTTAGTTGCTTTGTTATTAGATGTTGGAGGAGCTTGTAACTCTTATGTTGCATGCAATTACAAGGACTTGCCAAAGTCTTGTGAAGGATCTAGACTCCATTGTACTAAAGGTTATGAGCCATAATTAGTACTTAGTTGGTAGTGGCGTATCCTTTGTAAAGTAGGTTGAGTAGGGAGAGGATTGTTGATAGAGTGCTTACAGGGGATAGCAAATGAGTTAGGAGTGGCAACTGAGTTCCCTATAGTGTTCTTGGCTATGATATTTATAGGAGTGTGCTCACAATGGCTCTACCTATCTCTTTGTCATCCTCCCCTAACTCTTGGTCTATTGGCCTTAAGGCATGATGGTAGTGCAAGCGCATGATTTACTAGAGCTGCATATTTTGGTTTTGCATCATCTTGCCCCTTTAATATTTGCTTGTGGTGAAAAACAAAAAATAATATAACTCCGCCATGATTCTCAACAAGATATATGCCAACATTAGCTAGGAAAATTGTTATAAGTAGAGTAGGTGCTAAATGTAAATAGTGAAGGGTGTTGGCTTGGAAGGAGAAATAGAAGAAAATGCATTAGTAGAAGTTGCTCACATAGTTAAGTTAATATAATATTGTAAATGTATGTCTTACCAGGTGTCCAATTATTTCTTTAATATGCTCCACATTGTGTTAACTAACACATCTATACCACTAGATATAATTTGGATGCACATCATCACCATCTTCCAATATGATTATGTTAGAGCAATGATCCTGCTAATAGGCAATATAAGATGCATGTAGGCTATCCAATCAATGTTGGTCTACCTACATAAATCAATTTAGTGCAAGCGGAGCTCTATGTTGACATTGGTAGGCACCCTTTAGAAGCTACTAAACTAGCAATAGACTCCATTTATGTAAGACCATTCTATAATGTGAAAGCATATTAATGGTACCTAAGCTATCCAAATGCCTCTTCGTATGTAGCAGAATAGGGAGAGCATATCAATGAGCTCCTTTGGATATAGTTACCATACAACCTAACATTCAATGCTTAGAGGTTATGAAGATATATAATATATAGTGGATAATAAATGATAAAAGGGGTGACATACCTATTGTGGGGCTTGGTGGTCGAATGCATCCTTATATACCTAAACAGCATGCATTGGGTGTTGTGTGGTGTTCCAGGTTATCCTTCATTGAGATGTCGAGGGCCTCTCATTCTCTAATGTAATGTTTTTACGACTTAAGGGAACTATATATGGAAACTTATCCCATGCACACACTTGGAGAAAAATTGCTGCTCCCTTCATCTCTTATGTAGTAGAGATGGATGTAAGGCACAACTGGTGATACAACTACGCCAAACAGGAA
>JBBMOL010000087.1:3199576-3233323 GCA_037954665.1 Laguncularia racemosa
CTTTCACTATAGGAATGCTCAAGTGAAATCAATTACCGACCTCGATTAATCATTCATAATCATGCATAAGATAATAGAGAACTCTCCCTCACTACCGTTATGCAAGATCTCATTAAGTTCACAATTCCAATAAATTACAAAAAATCAAGGTTTTTCTACCTCTAAGTAAAACATGTAATCTCTGTATTTATGAAGATCTAATTTACTAGATGAAACCTATTTCAATCTAATAAAAATCAGACATGCAATTAATTTACGCTCATAAGTTAATCACAAGAATAATAGAAACTCATGAATAAATGCAAAGATATAAATAATTCATTAATCAATCAATGGTTTAGCACATGAGTTAGGGTTTCACAAGATGAATGATATAAAAAAATTACTCCTCCATAGAGTTTTCAATAAAAACAGAGAATCTAGAGAAATAGAATTGGCCATGCTCATTGCCGTGCTGACTTTAGAAACTGCACATATTCTTAAATAAGTCATGCATATCTTGAGTACTGGTTGTGTGGATGGGAATTATGAGATACCACACCAATGGACAACAACTTTTATCATCATGCACCTCTTAAAAGTGTAAATGTATGTAAGAAGGGACTTACTAGATGGACTTAGTGATGGAAATTTGAAAGCCCTTACTTGTCATTGGCGTTTCCCACACTTAGAGTTTGCTCTCATGCTCTTCAAAAGCTTAGAAACTCCCCTTTTTATCTGCAAGTTCTAGAAATAACAAACTTAGGATAGTATTAGTAAAAAGGAAATAAGAGAAATGCTACGTACCTGAGTTAGACATGGGTTGCCTCCCAAGAAGCGCACTTATTTAACGTCGTTAGCTCAATGTTCCTCACTTTCTTCCACTAAGTCTCTAGTAGTTGGAGATCTAATTCCTCCCTATCTTTGGCACCACTTGCATTAGACTAACTTAGCCGCTATCAAATATGCTATAAATAAGTCCAACGTCAAAAAGTTTGATCACCTGCTTCTTAACTATCTCCTTCATATTAGGATTTAGCCATCTCTATAGTTATACTACAAGCTTGAATCCTTCTTCTGATAAAATTTTGTGAGTACAAAAGGAGGGGTTGATACTTTTTATATGAGATATTTTCCAAATGATGGCTCACTTATGTGCTCTTAAGACCGTGAGTATTTGGTCTTTCTGCTCTTGAGATAAATCTAAGGCTATAATAACTGACAGGCTGAGACTTCTACAAGGAAAGCATATTCCAAATACTTTGGTAATTGTTTCAACTCCAACCCTAGTGGCTCTTCTATAAAAGTTTTAAGTCTCGCCTCATTTTCTATTCTCAACTTTTCAAACCCATGCTGAGGTGTAACATTTTTTGAAGCATCAGGCTGCTCAATGAGTAGTGCAACCTCTGAGTTATCTGCATCCTTCTTCTCTTCTAGTTTCAAGCTCAGCTCTAATTCATCTTCCTCAGAACTTCCTTCATATGCTCATTTGCTAACATATCGACAACATCAATAGAGTAGCAAGAATCATCAATGCTTAGGGTATGTTTCATAGTGGCAGCCATTGTGATTACTAACTCTTCATCATCGATCCTCAAGGTAAGTTTTCCTCCCTCTACATCTACCATTGCCTTGGTAGTGGCTAAGAATGGTCTCCTAAGTATTAAAGGGGCATCCCCATCTTCATCCATTTCTAGCATTACAAAGTCGACGGGGTAGATGAAATTCCCTACCTTTACTAAGACATCCTCGATTATTCAATTAGGGATATTTACTGACCGGTCGGCAAGCTGCAAGCTCATCGTAGTTGGGGTTAGGTCAGACAGTCCTAGCTTCTTAAAAAAAAAGAGTATAGCATTAAGTTAATGCTGACCCCTAAATCAGCTAGGGCCTTATCAACTGAGGTATCACCTACTACACATGAGATTGTGAAGTTGATTGGATCCCTTAGCTTTAGAGGAAGTTTATTCTGAATGATGGATGAGCAATTTGCATCAACTTTCACAATCACCACATCTTCTAACTTTCGGTTGTTAGACAAAAGCTCCTTTAGGAACTTAGTCGGCATTTGCGAAAGTGCCACTATAAATGGGATGTTAATGTGTAGCTGTTTAAATAGATCGAGGAATTTGCCAAATTGTTCTTTATCTTTGCTTTGGTTAAGGCGAGCTAGGTAAGGGATTTTTGGCACATATTCCTTGACAACCGGTGGTGGTGTCTTCTCAGAATATGTTTCCTTAGAAGTTCCCTTTCTCTTTTCACTGGGTTGTTTATCCTCTTGTTGCTTTTCATGCCAATGAACAAATGGTAACTCTTTCCCGCTTCTCAATGAGATGGCTTTTACCCGTTCCCTTATATTGTTTTCCGTGTTGCTAAGAAGAGAGCCAGGTTGTCTCTCACACATCATCTTAGCCAATTGGCCAATTTGCTTCTCAAGATTGTGAATCGAGTCCTCTTGATTACAATGTCTAGCATCAAAGTTCTGGATGAATTGACTCAAAATATCCTCCAAGTTACTCTTTTTTTCCTGTTGAGGTAGGTGTGTTGAAGGAAGTGGTAAAGGCTAATAAAGTGGTGGCTGTTGCTTTGAATACCCTGGTGGTGATAGATTAGCTCTTTGATAGTCTTAGTTTCCATAAGACATATTCGGATGATTTCTCATCCCCGGATGGTAGATGTTACCATACTTAATATATTGTTGTCTGGTTGAATTCCCAAGATAATCTACCTATTCATATTGCTCACATAGATTTACACCCTCCTCAAGGTCTCCCATCTAATGTTGTTGTGGTTGTGATCCTTAGGGATTCTTGAGATTTGCAACTTGGTGGCTCAAAGCTTCCATCTGAGCTACCAAAGTAGTCATTACATCTACTTCATACATTCCTATCGCTTTCTACTTACTCTTGCCATGGCCCTACTGATAATTATTTCTTGTCATGTCAGCAAATAGCTTCAATGAGTCTTCTGGAGTCTTAGTATTCAATGTACCACCACCAAGTGACGTATAGTCGAATTTAACCCATTCAAAAATGTTTGAACTTGCATCCTTGTAGGCAACTAGTGATGTGGACACTTTCTTAACAATTGTGTCCATCTCAGCCAAGCATCATATATTGCTTCATGATCTTGTTGAGTGAAAGAAGAGATGTTGTTTCGAAGCTTAGCGGCCTTACATGGTGGAAAATAATTGTCCAAAAACTCCTTTACCATGTCATCCAATGTAGTCAAAGCCCCGGGACCCAATGATTGAATCTAGGTCTTAGCTTTCCCCCTTAATGAAAACGGGAACAATCTTGTACGCACTGCTTCATCTGTCACCCCATTATTCTTGAAAGTTTCACAAATCTCCAAGAACGTCTTAATGTGAGCATGGGGATCTTCATCAGGTAGTCCATGGAATTGACAGTATTGCTTTAGAAGTTGAATCACCACACCCTTAATCTCGAAATTATTTGCCCCAATGGGAGGCTTAACAATGGTTGGATCTGTGCCATCTAATGTAGGCCTTGCATACTCAATGTTTGTCTTTGGTGGATCCTTAACCATTACTTCTTATACCAGTACCTCTATTAGCTCTTCTTCTTTAACCTCCATTGCCACTACTATATCATGTTCTCCCTTCTCACTAACTGACTGCCTAAAAAATTTAGCAGTTGTAGTCCTTCGAAGTTGGCGGAACGTTTTCTCAATCTCAGGATCTAGATCAAGAATGTCAGAGGGAAGATTCATTATCATATACTACAGAAGGCAACCAAGTGCGAATTAAAAATTTTCAAAAGATGGAGAGAAGAAAAATAGTTAAAAAAAATAAAAAAAAATGACTAAAGTAGTAGATACTACTTTTTTTCCTAATATTGCCTTGCTAGGTCCTTAGCAACAGTCCTAAAAACTTGGTGTCGCTCGAATCTAATCGATTGTTTAAGTTTTAAATTTATAACCAATAAAATCTACTATCGAGCAATGCAGTGTACCTATCAATTATAGTATAGATTTAATAGGTGTCGTCCTTTGGGATCTAGAAAATAAGTACTAGTATTACATTTCTCTACTATCTAGTCTAATTTATGATATGGGAATTATGAATTAATTTAATAACTAACAATTCCTAGTAACCCTAAAATTGAATGATATTATCTGAAAAGTGTATTATATCACAAAATATACTCCTCATCTTATTCCACCCTAACCTTTAAATTCTTAAAATAAAATATCAATTAATAAATCAATTTACACTTTGCACTGCAAGAATTTTCAACTAAAATCAATTATTCCCTCGAGTTAATCAATCCATAATCATGCATAAGATAATGGAGACCACTCCCTCACTATCGTTATGCAAGATCTCATTAAATTCACAATTCCAATAAATAGCAAAAAATCAATGTTTTCCTACCTCTAGGTAAAACATGTAATCTCTCTATTTATGAAGATCTAATTTACTAGACGAAACCTCTTTCAATCTAATAAAAATCAGACATGCAATTAATTTGCATGCATAAATCAATCACAAGAACAATAGAAACACATGAATAGATACAAAGATATAAATAATTCATTAATCAATCAATGGTTCAACACATGAGTTAGGGTTTCACAAAATAAAAGATATAAAAAATTACTCCTGCATAGAGTTTTCAACAAAAATAGAGAATCTAGAGAAATAGAATTGATTCATGGTAAAAAGAATAATCTCTTGTTTGTTTTGTGATCTCCAATGATGCTCGGACAATTCTCCTCTTGAAGTTCGTAATAAAGCTCCCCTAAGGTTTCCAAAACGAAGCTAGAAGGAAAGAATTCTTTTTAAAACAAAACAACGTGTTTATTTATAGCTCTCACAAAACAGGGTTCAGCACAAGCATTAGCACGACCGTGCTCGAGGCCGTGCTAACTTCGAAACATGTTATTTTTCACCGTCCAGTTCAGCACAGCCTCTAATATAACCGTACTTGGGGCAAGGCTGAACAAGATGTTTGTTGTCACTCATCAGCATGGGCTATGCTAGACTTAGGGCACAGCATGGACGTCTACATGGGTTGTGCTGAAAGTTGTGCTAAGCCAAAAATTCACTTTTCTTTATTTTTTCGCCAATTTTCACTTCGCCTTTGATCATATACTCCTTAAAATTTTCTTTTGTCTTCATTAGTGGCTAAAAATAAAATTTAACCATATAAGCATCCTTTTCTTCACAAATTACATGAAATCCATATAAAAGTATAACTAATAAACACTAAAATTAAAGGTCTTCTAACACTCATCAACTGCTATGGTCTTTTCTCCATTAGGTAACTTGACTGAGTGTGGCACAATATCATGCAATTCTCTCAGAAATGCAAATGTTCATGTCATATGATGAGAAGCTCCTATGATAATAATCTAAGGAAATGTCTTTTGCGTACCTATTAATCTCTCATTAGTACTATAAGAACTCAGCAAGCTCTGTAAAGTTAACCATTGCTCATTACTCAATCTACTGAGTCCTTTTCAATCTAAATTTGTCACAACACCATGCCTACCATCAGATTCAATTACTTGTGTCGTGTTAGCATGAGCAACTATATCCACCTCCATTGCCACATTTTTTACCACCTCCTTATCCAAGATAAGCTCCACATGGTTTGTTACCCCACCATTCTAGATAGCCATTAAACTAAAAACAACTTCTAGCATCATGTCCCTTTCTATTGCAATTAAAGCAAATGGAGGATTTATCTTTACCCCCCAAGAATTTCTACCGCTTGCCTAAACTGCAAAACCCATAGGATTACCTCTTTCTTCCTTTGTTCGTGTCATTGTTCGTACTTGCTCTTGCTATATAACCATAGCATAGGCTCAATTCAGATTTGGCAAGTGTTTAGTGCTCAAAATATTGGAGCGAACTATACAATATCCTTCTTCATCCAAGCCCATCAAAAACTAATGCACTCTCTCTTCTTCTCACTTTCTTTCCAATTTGATAGTAATATTGCATTTGCAGCCCATACAAGTACGAACTAGTATTTGATCATGATTATTTATTTCATCCTACAGTGTTTTAAGTTCCTCCGCTACCGTTGCTGCACAAAGTCTGCAAGTTCATCTACCACTCCTTTAGCTTCACAGTATACTACTTCAAGCTTCTGTTGTGAATATGCACTGAATAGAGCATGATAGCAGTCAATAAATTTGAGATAATAACTAAAGAAAATGGACAGAGAAATTTTACGTGGAAAATCTCTAAATAATTCAAGACAAAAATCATGGATAAAGATCGAAAAATTGTTATGAAAAAATTAGTATTATAATCTCTTTCTATTATATAAGAAGAAAACACTCAATATTCTTTTTAATATAATAGGAAAAAAACTCATTAGTCTCTCCATAACTTCTCTTTCTTATAATTCTCTTGTAATTAAGAAAATGAGATTTGATAAGATTACCTTGAATGCAAGAATTCAAGCCTAATTATAGATGTTGTGTTTGGTGTGAACAAGACATTTATGTGTGTATATAAATGTATTATGCATGGGAAAAATAAAATTTTCAAATTTTGTGACTTGATAAAAAAATTTGTCATCTTTTCTCATTATCTTTTCGTCAAAGAGCTTTAATGGTAGCTTAAATATGTTGACAGCTACATCTCTTGAATGAGGTTAAACTTTTTCCTATAAACCATAATAATATTATGATATTTAAGTTGCGGGTTAACATCCAAGAACTCTTTACTTCTTAAGGAAGGCATAAGGAATATTAATAGTTGAAAAGAAACCCAGATAAAGGTAACTTGATGCCTTCATCTGATAAGCGTCACACCAAATTTGAGAGAAAATAATTGATATCCAATATCTTAATGTTACTCATAATTTTTACAAAAATGACCTGAGCATACTAGGAAGTAAGAAAGTGAAGAAAATAAGTACATTCCACTCTAAAATAATAAAACAAGCAATTAATAATAAAATAAATAAGTAAATCCACAAGTTTTTATACATAGTAATGCACTTGATCAACCTAGTGAAGGATCGACCGTGGTGGCAAATTTCACAAATCTGTTCGACCATGCTTAAAAGTCATCCAATTGGGTCTTTGATATAGGGACGGACCCGCTTATAGCATTGCTAAAGAATTGGCAAATAAAACAAAATTATGAAAATACTAGTATTATGCATAGTATTTAATAATTAAATGAATAGTTGTCATAATTTATTGCTAACAAATAGATTGATAAGACTAATTCAATGAAGAAATAATCTCTAAACTTCACTACTTGTAAAATAATGAAATAACTGTCAATTAACAAACCATGGGATCAAGAAAGACTTTTTTTTTTTCTTCTCTGCTCTTTTCCATAGCTAATGTGAAACATATATAGCAGGAGGATATCTTTTCCATATCTTTTCCAAGCAACCAAATCCTACAAACTAGGAAAACAAATCCTCTTCTACCGAAAAATGAAATACAAGATATACATGCCATATTTACAGAACAAATCCCACAATTATCTCAATATCCCCCCTCAAGTTGGAGCATGGAGATCACAAATGCCCAACTTGCATAAGAACATATCATACTCACGTTTCCCTAATGCTTTGGTAAAAATATCAGCAAGTTGTCTTGTTGTAGGAACAAAAGTAGGATAAATCGTCCCATCAAGCAATGCAACCCGAATGAAGTGACAATCGACTTCGATGTGTTTGGTGCGCTCATGAAATACTGGGTTTTGAGAGATATGAAGAGCAGCCTGACTGTCACAAATTATGTTACCGGCTGCGTATGAATGACACTAAGATCAGATAAAATACTCTTCAACCACTTGACTTCACAAGTGGTCATGGCCATAGAACAGTATTCTGCTTCGGTAGAAGATTGAGACACAATATGTTGTTTCTTTATCTTCCATGAGATGGGAGACGAATCCTAAAAACACTAACCATCCAGTAAGAGAGCAATGAGTCAATGGACATCCTGCCCAGTCTGCATCACACCAACCAATCAGCGTAAGATCGCCCTTACTACGCAATAAAATACCCTGACCTAAGTTGGATTTGAGATACCGAACAATGCGTAATGCTGCATCCCAGTGATCTTTTTGTGGCTGCTGCATAAATTGAGACAAGACATGTACACAATAAGACAATTCCGGCCAGGTAAAACACAAATAAATCAATTGGCCAATAAGACGTCGATAAGGCTCGGGATTATTCAACAAATTGCTGGTTGACAACGCTAGTCGATGGTTTTACTCCATCGGAACCCCTACGGGCTTTGCCCCTATCAAACCTGCTTCTGAAATAATATCCAGGGCATACTTTCGCTGACACAAGAAAAACCCTTCGGGACTACGAGCCACTTCCACCCCAAGAAAATATTTGAGAACACCCAAATCTTTCATATAAAAATAAGTGCTCAAGTAATCCTTAAACTTCTAAATTGCTACACTATCATTCCCAGAAACAATCAAGTCATCAACATAAACCAAGATGTTAAGTCGTACCTCTCCTTGTTGCAAAGTAAATAAAGAGTAGTCCGCATAGGATTGTGTGAACCATAGATTTTTAAAGCAGCAGATAGTTTCGCAAACCAACACCGAGGAGCTTGTTTGAGCCCGTATAAGGACTTCTGTAATTTGCACACCTTATCTCTTCTCGCAACTCTAAAACCAGGGGGTAAATTCATATACACATCCTCCTATAGATCTCCATGTAGGAATGCATTATGGACATCCATCTAGTGAACTTCCCCGTTCTTGGCTACGGCAACGGCCAAGAAAACACTAACAGTAACCATCTTTGCTACAAGGGCAAATGTTTCTGTATAGTCTACTCCTTCCTCTTAGTGATTTCCAAATATAACCAAACGCGTCTTATAGCGTTCCACCGTACCATCAGATCGATATTTGACTTTGTACACCCATTTAAAACCCAAGGCCTTCTTATTAGGTAGTAGATCAGTAATACGCCATGTGTCATTTTTCTCGAGTGCATCAATCTCTTGTTGCATCGCAATCCTCCATTTTTCATGTCGAACAGCTTGAGAGTAAGTAATAGTTTCCTTCTCACCATGTAAAGCTGCAAGGAAAGCTTTATGTCGCAAAGAAAATCTATCACAATTCATATAGTGTGCAATGGGATAAGGGTTACTTAAGGTATGCTGTGTTGCAGGATCCGGTAACGATGGACTCAATTTGCGAACCGTAAGGGTAACAAATTCTCGTAGCAATACTGAAGTCTTCGATTCCGGTGACCACGTCCCAACAATTCTTCAACACTAGAAACATCATTTTCATCACTACCATCTTCGGTTGTAGA
Organism: Laguncularia racemosa; assembly: GCA_037954665.1. Classification (NCBI taxonomy): domain Eukaryota; kingdom Viridiplantae; phylum Streptophyta; class Magnoliopsida; order Myrtales; family Combretaceae; genus Laguncularia; species Laguncularia racemosa. The sequence continues at coordinate 3,208,843 of JBBMOL010000087.1, forward strand.
AAAAGAAGTCTTGGTAGAAGGGTGAGACGTTAATGCTGTTGTCCTATCACTTTGCTCAACTGGCATAGTTTCAACATTAGGAGAAATGGTTTCAATTTCTTGATCACGAGGTCTAGGAGAAGAGTTGTCGTCATCCACAATCTCCCTCCTTTCAGTCAGACCCCCTTGGACACCAAATGCATCATCAGTGAGATCCACATCCCATATAAACGTAGATTCTACAAGATTTTGTGATGAAGACAGTGCTTGAAAGGGAAACTCATCTTCAAAAAAATTTACATCTCTAGACACGAAAAAAACATGTTTTTCAAGGTCATATAATCGCTATCCTTTCTTTCCATATAAATAGCCCATGAAAACGCATTTCCGACTTCTACTCTCAAATTTATCTCCCAACCGTCCTTACTTGTGGGCATAGCACAGAGGCCCAAAAACTTTCAAGTGATCATAATTTGGGGTTTGTCCAAACAACACATGATAAGGCGTCTTTCCTTCTAAAACACTAGAAGTTGTTCTATTAATCAAATATCTTGCTGTTAACACACATTCTCCCCAAAAATCAATGGGCAAGTGTCCTTGAAAACGCAAGGCTCTGGCTACATTGAGAATATGTTAGTGTTTTCTCTCGACCCGTCCATTTTGTTAAGGGGTACCAATGCATGAAGTTTGAAAAATAACACCCTTTTCACAAAAATAATTTGTCTACTTTTGAAAATCCATTCTATTATCACTTCTCATAATTTTAACTCTTTTATTAAATTGTGTTTCGACCATAGCAAAGAAGTTCCTTAAGGTTTAAGCTACCTCAGTTTTGTCAATCAGTAGAAATATCCAAACAGCACGGGAAAAATCATCTACCACAGTCAAAAAATATGAAGCACCGCATGAAGACAAAATCCGGTAAGGACCCCATAAATCACAATGTATAAGTTCAAATATATCAGAAGCACGATGATGACTGACAGGAAATGGATCTCTAGATTGTTTTGCTCGCAAACAAATATCACAACATTTATTCTTGCTATCACTATCTTCATTATGACTCACACTAGGCACTAACTTGGTCACTTTCAATGACGGATGTCCCAACCGCTGATGCCATATCTCCAAACTCCCTTTATTTTCAATCTTCATTACTTGAACTCGTGGCACTCCCTTGTAATAGTAGAGTCCATCCCGTCTTTCACCCACACCAATCAGCATCCTTGAAGTGGGGTCCTACATTACACACATGGAATTGGTGAAATAGACAATACATTTACTAAGTAATAAATTACGGTTGACGGTAACTTATCGTTGCCCCTTTAATCTTTTAAAATGATGATCTACTAGAATGTAACTGATGTTGTATTAGAATGAAGTAAGGTTTACATTGTTATTATCAAGTACGGTTTTAGAACATTGTAGTGAAAGTTTGCTAAGTAGATATTTTGATAGCACTTTTGTCTATTTATTACCAAAATGGATCAAAATAACTTACTTTAGTTGTGGCCACAATTCATCTCATAAACAAAAGTTTCTATAATATGTTCCTTTCTTGTAACTTTCACACAAAAATTGCATCATCCATTGTGTATAATTTTAGTGTGTATGAAACATATTGATTTATCATTTTACCCTTATTACGATTCTACAGTTTTTGTACTAAATTAGTATCTACTCTAGTGAAATTCTCTATATTGAATTTTAAAGTCAAGTACACATTTACAACCCCTTTACTTTATATGAATAGAATAAATAAGAAATAAAAATTATTCTTGGGAATGACTTTTGCTAATAACAAACTAGAATTTTATATTCCAATGTTTACCTTACACAATTCATCTTTTACTAATTTTATCAATGTTGTTTTGTATAGTATGGATGTTCTAAGGCCTAATCATGCAGGATAATCTTAGGGCTGATGCTATTCAAAGGCACCTCAATTACCGAGATCCTCCAAAGTCATCGAATACATTGAAAGATGAAGCAAGTGATAAGTAGAGTGATGATTCTTTTGATAAGCAGCATGAAGATCCTTCTGATGAGAATACATAAGAGGATAATACATTAGAGCATGATAGAGCCTTGGCATAGCAATGTTTATAAAGGAACCTTTTATGAGCTAATTAAGCAAAGCACAGGTCATAATCCTATTTTAGAATTGCATGACATTTACAATGCGCCACAAGAAGACAATGCACAAATGTTTTCCAAAGAGTTCACTTCAGCACATCGTCACTCTTCTTCATTGCGCTATCCCAAAGCTGGAACTAAAGCTTGGTCAAAAGTGCCATTAAAGATACAACAAAGGGTGACTAGCATAGTTGTCATGAGTTGTTTCCTTGTTACTCTTTATCTTATTTTACATTATGATGCAAAACAAAGGTTTATCCATTCCCATCAAATTTTTTACATTTTTAGGAAAAGTTTGATCTGATTAGCTTAAAAAATGATCTACAGTGGCTATTGATATTTCATATGATCACTAGTAGAACATACAATGAGTTGCAATATTGACTAAAACAAAAGTATAAGGTGTATGGGGAGGGTGAGAGAGCACATTAGAAAGTACCAAAGGGTTTACTTCACGGGCCAGCTAAGTGGGTTGCTTTATGTGACTTTTTTGACAATGACCCCCCATCATAAGGTAATATGCCAATTTAATACTTATCGTATGTGTTTGTATGTAATAGTGTAGTTATTTTCCTTTTCATTTAGAAGCGTTCTTCAGTTAACACTATCAACCAAGAAAAGCTGCAATATAACCACATTGTCGATACGAAATCATTCATGAATATTTAGCTTAGTAAGGTATGGAAAAAAGATCCTTAATTGCTTGTTATCATTTAGGATGATATGATCATTTGTTTGAAAGATTAATATTTATGTCTACTGATTGATACAACTTATATCTTGGTACTAACTTATTTTACTACAATATATTACGAATTATCAGAGATTGGGACATTTGAACACACCCATAAGAAAAGAAAAGATAAATCATCTGAATGGGTAAATTTTAGAGCGTAAGATAAACATGTCAGTTATATATCAACGATTACTTTGAGTTTTTCTTTTAACCTTTATAATTTAGTAAAGATTCTTTCTTTTTCTTTTTTTTTTCCCATTATTTGTCTTGTAACTATATTTCACAGGATCTAAAGAGCTATGGTGGAATCATACCAGAAAAATTTGCAACAATCTTAATCATTCGGTTAGATGCCAAAGACATAAGTTGAGATCATGAGAGAGGTCCTTGGTCATGAGGCCGAATATAGTTGTGGTTTGGGCTATGGTGGCCTTAAACCACCTTCATCCATCCTCATATCCCTTTTCTTTACCATTCTACACCTACGGTATCCAATAAACAAGTGACAAGATAGGAGAACAAAATATCTACATTAGAAGATACTGTTGCTTAATAGAAACAATTACTTGATCATTTTATGGCATAAGAATAGCAATTTTTTGCTTTACAACAACAATGGTTTTCATAGATATCAAGCAACTCACCAACAATACAACCAATCCAATCATCACCCTTTTTTAGGTAGGTTTGGCATTGGGAATGTTCCATTAACTCCATTGATTACACCATTAGGTGTATCCTGATAGTAACCATCACATCCCCAATCCCTAGTGCAACCATAGGTCAAGTATCCATAATCTTTCTTTCCAATTTCATTTTATAGTTTCCACAATGTCCAAAAATAGCAACCACAACCTCAAGCAGAAGGACATCAATGATAGATTCAATTATCTGTGTTGTATATGATCAATGTGAAGAATATTAGCTCTTTTTTGTGTTTATCAATTGACTTTTTTTTTTTTTTTGCTTGGTCAAATATCATATCACTGTTTTTTTTGTTAGCTAAGTACCATGTCACTTTTTTTTTTTTGCCAAATCTCATGTGATGTGTATATTTTTTGAACTTTTATGGATACTTATGGTAGGATGTTTGATTGGTTGTTTTTTGTTTTGGGAATGAATATTGCATAGTGCACTAACATATTTGTGATAACTTGGAATTGTTTTTTTTTTCTTTTTTTTTTGTTCTGATCTTATTACATTTTGAAAGAATTCATTTATCATAAATATTGAGTATTATGAGATTTTTTTTCTCATTCCTTGTAAAATCTCTTTCTTTTTGGCTAATGAAGGATGTCAATCTATTGGGTTGATGAAGAATGTATATTGTATCATAGGTTTTAGTAAAAGAAGTGTAATGCTAATGGAATTAGGGGGTGGGAATTACATTTTGTGACAATTTATTTCTCGTACACATTGGCTATCGTAACAAATGTTTTTACGTTTACCATAACTCATTTCTCATAAATATGTATTATCGCTTTATTGCCACAATTTGATTCCTTACAAGTGCTTTATTACCAAAATTTGATTCCTCACAAATGTCTTATTATCGTAATTTGATCCCTCGCAAATGTCTTATTCCCATAATTTGATTCCTCACAAATGTCTTATTGCCACAATTTGATTCCTTGCAAATGCTTTATTGCCACAATTTCATTCCTTGCAAATGCCTTTTGGGTTTTCTAACATTTCATTGGGTTTCAGCCTCTTATGACATTACTTTTCTCACAAATGCTATCAGTTAGTAGAAATTGTATTTCTCGCAAATACTATACCTATTCCAACAATTTTTCCAATTCTCACAAATAGCCTATGAGAATTCCTTCTTTGCAATATCTCAAAGATGACGGGGCTATTGTGACAATTTCCTTACAGGAATGTGAATTCTCGCAATAGGCTTATTGAGACAATTTTTGAAGCTTTCACATGAAAAGAAATTCCTCACATTTTGTTATAATTCTTGTAGTGATTCATGGTGAAAATTAAGAGTTGACAATTAAATTATATTACAATAAAGGAAATTATACATAAATAGGCCATAAAATTTCAAAGAAGTAAAATATTTATTGAGAAAAAAACCTTCATACCTAATGTAGAAAGAAATGTATCAATAGAACTTCAACTAAGCAACATAAGGATTTTTAAAAATACCACTTACTTTCTTTTCAAAGAAATGATTAACTACATTTAGGGTTATTTGCGACCTCAATCTTCCAAACCAAATTTCAAAATTCATCTATTACAAAAAATAAATAAATAAACATAACCTTAAACTAAGTCAAATTTACAATATTTAGTTTAGTTAATATATTAGCTATACCATGAAAAATTAAATTAACTTATTTTGTTCATGTATTTCTACGATAAAAGACACAAATTTCTAAAAATCCATCTTTCTCCTAATTAATAATTCAATGATCTTTGGAAAGCACAATAGGATTGAAAACCTTAGATGGTGATCATTATTTAGAGCTTTTCTCATCAGCTTCTTTAAAATTGTGTATAGCTTTTCCATTTCATTATCATTGCCAATACATTCATAGTCATACTTCAAAACAAATAATGAACTTCTATTAAAAAAAAAAAGAAAAGAAAAGAAAAGAGACAACAATGGCATCGATCAAGAATATGTCATAATAGCGTGATAAACATCATTGCAAATTTTTGCTCATTAGTTCCTCTAATATAAATGAAACAATAATAATTTACAACATAACATGTGACCCAGCGCGGAAGCGAAAACGAAACGAATCCGAAATTGGATTGGTTTCCCACAACAAAGACACACGCTTTGATGCAAATTAGGTTACGCACAACCCGGAAATTGGAGAAAATCCTCTCTCAAAGTATATTCAAATGTATGATAAAACGTAACCCTAACCTATCTGACAAAAAGATATTTATATGGCCCCGTAAATGATCTAAAAGGGGAAAATCTATACGTACACGTGTAAGTAATAATAAAATACGCGTCATACACGGTCTCATACACGGCCGTGTATGTAAGACGTGTATGACTCTGTGAATACTCTTGTCTAGGTGCACGGTCAAGTCCCCAGCCGTGTAAGGAAACCGTGTTCGCTGCTGTGCAATCTTGATCGAATACACGGTCACTACACACGGCCGTGTAGGGGAACCGTGTGTACTTATGTGGAAATTCGGACTGACGACATGGTCGCGATGCACGGGCATCTCTAGGCCGTGTAAGGAAGCCGTGTATACGTCTGTGAAGTCTGAATTGGATACACGGTCTCTATGCGTGGCCGTGTGTTCAGGCCGTGCGTCCCCTGTCTCCATCATTCTCCCCCACTAACGGAGAACTCGACCCCGAGTTCTCGTCCGCATATAGAGGAGTATCATCGGCATGAAAAGGTGACAAGTCCGCTACATTGAAAGTGCAAGATATATCCATATCGTTCGGGAGTTGTACGACATATGCGTTGTCATTGATCTTGCGTACAACCTCATAGGGACCGTACTTCTTGGGTTGAAGTTTCCCATACTTCCCTACAGGGAATCGCTCTTTCCGAAGATAAACCATTACCTGATCGCCAACTGCAGAGAGCTTCTGCCGTCTATGCTTATCTGCATCCCCTTTGTACCGTGTGTTGGATTCCTCTATCTTCCGCTTAACTTCTTCAGTAGTGGCTTGGTGTTGCTCCGCCATATGTTTAGCCGCTACATCACCCCTCATGTCCTTGGGTAATTTGAGCAAGTCCAGCGCATGGTGTGGTGTCTTTGTGTATACCACCGAGAATGGAGACCTTCCAATGGTTCGATGGATAGAACTGTTGTAAGCGAATTCGGCTTGAGCCAATGCTTGGTCCCACTGTCCCGGTTTCTCACCGCAGATGCTTCTTATGAGGTTTCTAAGGATCCTGTTAGTCACCTCGGTCTGTCCGTCGGTTTGAGGATAAGCGGTGCTGCTGTAATTCAGGGAGGAATCAAACATAAACCAGAGGGTCTTCCAAAAGTGACTAAGGAATTTGCTATCCCTGTCAGATGTGATCGATTTTGGGACTCCATGCAGCCGCACCACTTCCTTGAAGAACAACCGTGCAATAGCCCGTGCATCGGCGGTTTTTCTGCATGGGATGAAATGCGCCATCTTGGAAAACCTGTCAACTACAACAAACACAGAGTCAGCACCTCGTTGGGTACGAAGCAAACCCAGTATGAAGTCCATCTACAAATCTTCCCAAATGTTAGACGGCACGGGGAGAGGAGTGTATAGACCAGTGTTTTGGGATTGCCCCTTAGACACTTGACAAATGTAGCACCTCTCCACAATCCGATACACATCCCTCCTCAACCGAGGCCAAAAGTATCTAGCAGTAACTGCAGCTAGGGTCTTATCTCTGCCCATATGTCCCGCCAATCCTCCACCATGCAAGTCCTTGATAAGCTTTTCCCGCAAAGAAGATTCGGGAATGCACAGCTGGTTCCCTTTCATCAAATATCCATCATATATATGGTAGTCATCGCACGGTTCCCTATTAGCACACTTAATACAAGTGTCCTTAAAGTCGCTATCATCCTCATATAGTTCCTTTAGTTTCTCGAAGCCAACGATATCTGTACTCAACGTAAGCAGGACGTTCGCTCTTCTACTCAGGGCATCCGCGACTTTTTTTTGCACACCTGACTTGTGCATCAACCTGAAAGGAAACCTCTGCAAGAACTCAATCCACCTGGCGTGCATATCCTTACTAATTCGGGTCTGACCACTCAAATGTTTAAGAGCCCCACAATCTGAATACAAGATGAACTATTTTCCAACCAGGTAGTGCTCCCACACTTTAAGGGCCCTTACCATGGCGTAGAACTCTTTATCATAGGTAGACCAAGTTCTCCTTGCTTCACACAACTTCTCACTGTAAAAGGCTATCAGCCTTTTCTCCTGTGATAGTACTGCACCAACTCCGACCCCACTAGCATCGCAATCCACTTCGAACAATTTTTCAAAGTCTGGTAGAGCTAGTACAGGCACGCTACACAATCTCTGCTTCAAGTTCATGAAGCTCAGTTCAGATTCTTCGCCCCAGTGGAATTTCCCTTTCTTTAGGCATTCGGTTAAGGGTGCAGCAACAGTGCTAAAATGCCTAATGAACCGTCTGTAGAAGCTGGCTAAGCCGAGGAAGCTTCTCAACTCTGTTACGGAAGCGAAAACGAAACGAATCCGAAATTGGATTGGTTTCCCACAACAAAGACACACGCTTTGATGCAAATTAGGTTGTGTACAACCCGGAAATTGGAGAAAATCCTCTCTCAAAGTATATTCAAATGTATGATAAAACGTAACCCTAACCTATCTGACAAAAAGGTATTTATATGGCCCCGTAAATGATCTAAAAGGGGAAAATCTATACGTACACGTGTAAGTAATAATAAAATACGCGTCATACACGGTCTCATACACGACCGTGTATGTAAGACGTGTATGACTCTGTGAATACTCTTGTCTAGGTGCACGGTCAAGTCCCTAGCCGTGTAAGGAAACCGTGTTCGCTGCTGTGCAATCTTGATCGAATACACGGTCACTACACACGGCCGTGTAGGGGAACCGTGTGTACTTCTGTGGAAATCGGACTGACGACACAGTCGCGATGCACGGGCATCTCCAGGCCGTGTAAGGAAGCCGTGTATACGTCTGTGAAGTCTGAATTGGATACACGGTCTCTATGCACGGCCGTGTGTTCAGGCCATGCGTCCTCTGTCTCCATCATTGCGTCCTCTATCTCCATCAACATGGAAAAAGAAAAAAATATATATTGAGATAAATACAAATATAATCACAAAATGAATAAAAAAGATCTTCATCTCTTTTAAGAAAGTTGTTATTGCAAAATCAGACCATTTAATTATCCCCATATAAAAGTAAAAACAAATTCGGGGATAAGAATAATTAAAGAAATGCAACAATAACTATGGAAATCTACAATCTTTAAAAAGAAAATTGGCAAAAATAAAATAAAATCTTGCTCCTTTAGAAAGTTAATTTATCAAAATTTTCACAATTAAATATAAAAAAGAAAAATCATGGGCCTTTTCTAATTTAAGTGACACAATACTAATTTACATAAAGTTTAAAATTTTATGGTCTAAATTTATTAAATTGCAATAAAGAAATAAAATTTATGTGAAAAAGACATAAATAGGAACAAAAACAAAAACCATGGTATGAGTAATTTAGAGCAAAAACTATACTTGGTCTTTGCTTTTTAAATATGTAAATTCGTAGTCCAAGATAGGCACTACAAGTGGTGTCACATTTTCTAAGTCTAAACTTGAAATGCCCCAAATAGGGAAAATTAAAACCCAAATAGACCCATAAAAATGTGATGCACACAAAAGATGTACTTTTTGGAGGAAAATTTTTTAGAAATAGTTTCTTTTCTTAAGAATTTTCAATCAATATTATAGAAGTTGAACAATTGAGGGGAATTTTTTTTTTAATAGATGGGTTTTTCTAATAAATGTGATTGGTGGATGAAAGAGAGAAGGGTTCGTAATATTCCAATATTAACAAGATATGAGTGGGAGAGAGAAAGATAGGACTTAGGTGAAGTTTCCTACTTTGGCCTTAAATATTTTTTAACTAAATTATTGTGATACATAATTTGATTGCTTTATTTGATATATTTATAGGAAAAATTATATATGAAAGTCCAAAACTTAATGTTTTAGTTTAATAATATAGAAGAATCGATTATATATAAAAAAAGAATAAATTGCAATTAAAGCAAGAATATTAGTCCCAAAATCTATGTGATTTTATGACTATTATCAACATATTTAATCAAGCATGGAACATAATTTTGTATATTTAAATAATAGTACATGAAGTATATACCTTTGTAATATCAATTTTGTGACGATATTTTAAATTATTTACTTGATCTATCGTTTTTATATTTACATAATTAAAGTTGGTTCATGCTTATGACCAACACCCTTCCAGAATCTTTGTGTATTGTTGAACAAGCACCAAAAGCCCAGTGTTTGATTTTAATCAAATGGTTTAAAATGTGATTCAGTTCGATCTCACCTCTAAGCTCAACCATATACAACCCTATATACAACTAAACGCCGAATTACCTTCAAGTATCATGTACTCTTGACATGAACTTTGCATGAATTTAGAGTAAAGGCACAAGCAAAAACTTAAGTTTTAACATATGATAGTTTTTGTAAAATATAAATGGTAATCGTTCAAACATTACCTATTATTATTACCATGAGTTTATCACGAATATTTGTTCACACTAATTCATAATATGGCATTTTGCTACTACTTAATCTTTTTTTTTTTTTCCTTTGGTCGGAGCAATGAAATAGTCACCCTAGATTGTCAAAAAATATGAACCACAGACAATTCATTTGTCATTTAAAAGTTTTCTTTTTATAAATTTCTTTAGAATAACCCATTAATACTTGAAAGAGCCTTTAATTCATTAACATCTTTATTTAACATTCAAGTACCATGTTGGTGAGCCCTAATATGAATTTAGGCTCTTTTTTATCACATATTGAACTTTATAAAAGCACGAATTACTTACGAAGCCAATCCCCATTAAAGGATTGTCTCTTTATGATAACCTCCGTCATACCCCCGAAGAGCACCATAAAGATTCTTGAGGCGAGTCCTTGGAGTAGGAAACTAGATCAAGGGTTGAACCGATCATTAATATTATAGTCTTTTCATTTTAATTGAAAGTGTAGTAATAAAAAGTAACAGTCATATATCTACACTATTATAAATGATAACTTTACAAGAATACAATTGAAAAAAAAAATTACGGATGGAAACATTAAATTAAGACAAAGAAAACTTTTATTCATATTCGTGTACCCAAATACTTTTCGACCCTTCCGTGGAAAAACCGACTTGAATACGTGACACCTTTGGCCTCCCCATTCTCCATGTTCCCTTTCGAAGAAAAAAAAAAGAACAGCAATACGCCAAGCATTTACACCACAATTATGGAAACATTCATTCGGCCTCCAACCTGCGATACAACTTTGTCCGCTCCTTGGTGGAAAAGAAAGAATTGACCCTTCAGTCAATGGAACAAGAATAAGTAAAGCCATTAGCATTTACACCACAATTATGGAAACATTCATTCGGCCTCCAACCTGCGATACAACTTTGTCCGCTCCTTGGTGGAAAAGAAAGAATTGACCCTTCAACCAATGGAACAAGAATAAGTAAAGCCATTCACCACGCAATGTACAAAGTGTAAGAAGGCGTTTTTCTTGTCTCTACCGATTAACATCTCCTTCTCATAGGTTCAGGACTTGGAAGTAAAATTAAAAATACATATTTATGTATATTACTTTATTTGATATATCAGTTTATATTTTGTTAATGTTAATATATAATCACTGATTAACAACAAAAATAATCACAATGAAGTCCATTGTCTCATAAATTTTAAAAATATATTATAACAACTAACGAGAAGTATGATTATATACTTAGAAATAAAAAATTGATTTCTAAATTTTAAAAAAAATTAGCAAAAGTAAATCTAAAGATTCATTTCCAAAAATTATACATCAGATATCCTATAATTCCAAGGTATCGAAAATAGCAAAACTTGATTCTCAACACGGTCATTAGCATCAGCACATAATGTAGTTGATTATTGCTTTGGAAATTATGTTTTATATTCGGTTTATTCACGTGGCCAAAATATTCCATCCACCCGGCGGCAATGGAGCCCGTTAGTCCTTTCCCTATGCAATGCACAACACAAGTGTATAAATATACGTTTTACCCGTTCTCAAATCACGTATCTTCTGCATCTTCTCTTATCATTCAGTTAAGCAAGAATGGCCGATCTTTTCACACCATCTAAGTTGGGTAATCTCCATCTGAACCATAGGTACTATATGTTTGTTGCATCCCATGATTTTTAATGAATAGTTTTCTCTTTATTCATTGGTAATATAGGTTGGAATATGGTGTTGGGTTTGTGATTGCAGGATTGTGCTAGCACCTATGACAAGATGTCGAGCGATAAATCACATTCCGCTGCCGGCTCATGTTGAGTACTATGCACAAAGGACTACTCCTGGAGGTTTTCTTCTCACAGAAGGCACAAGTCCTTCTGACACTGGCTACGGGTAAGTCGCTTCCTGCACTTCACAACCAGAATAACCGTATTCTTAAGGACCCATATTATTTGTTAACAAGTCGCTGTAAGAATCTGAATGGGTATTTACACTGCAATAGAATTTACCTTTTTGCGGCAAAAGGAAGTTGGTGTGAAAACAATAAAATTCGGTACAAATAGTTTATTGCAGCGAGTTATATCGTTGTAAGCACACGTTTGAAAAGCCTAGATGTTCAAAAGTTAGTGTCGCGGAATTCTCGCTCGCCGTAAATATTACGATGGCAACCCTCACAAGTGGGCATGTTAATGTCATAAATTTCCAAATTGAAAAGTAGAGCATGTTCTTAAAGCACCAGGTTTTTGAGCGACATATGACATTTTCCTAGATAATTTCTGTTGAAATTTATCTCTGATTTTCTTAAAACTGCTTCCTTGGATGTTGGTGAAACCAGATTCCCGAATGTTCCCGGAATCTATAATGAACAACAAATTGAAGGATGGAAGAAGGTGGTGGATGCTGTACATGCTAAGGATGGCTTTATTTTTTGCCAATTATGGCACGTAGGCCGTGCTTCTCATAGAGGTACCTTTCTTATTTTTTCGATTTTCATTTGCCAATCCAATAAGCAGGTGTGAGTTTTTAATTGTTATGTTGGCGAAAATAATACAAATTATATATATATATATTAAAATACTAACTAATTAATATATATTTCCGCTAATCATTCTAGGTAACACATCTTAGAAATTAGATCTTTTTTCCCTAATATACTGATTTGATGACCAAGTCGTAGCCTATGGGGTTTTAATCATGTAATTTATATTATTTACTTGCCGTTGGATATATGTCATCTGTTAGAGAACAAATGCATACAGTCTCTTTGAAGACTTTGGAAATAGAATCATAAAATATTTATGTATTGATTTTCCCTTAGCTGAGTTGTCTCTTGTAAAATATGCAAGCATTTTGAAATTTCCTGTTTTTTCTTGGCCCCTCTTCGCCCGTTGGGAAATTATTCTCTACTTTGTTTCTTTTTCTCTCTTTTTTTAACTATGTTTCTAATTATCAGTATTGTGAGCATATCCTATCTGGTTTGCATGTTACTGTTTTATTCTATATAGTTCCTGTGTTTGATATTTCATTAATTATTTATTAATGAAGTTCTTGATAACAGATTTTCAGCCTGGTGGTGCTGCACCAATTTCGTCAACCAACGAGGCTGTTTCGGATAAATCAAAAATCGTTATGCCAGATGGATCTTTTGGTTTGTGTGATCGGCCTAGAGCACTCAAGTCTTCCGAAATACCACATGTGATTGAGCAATATCGCCAAGCTGCTTTGAACTCCATGCGGGCAGGTTTATATCTTGTAGCTTGATCCCACGTCTTCATGCTCTTTGGTTCATAACATCACAAGTTCTCATTAAACACGGGTTATGTTATTGTAATTTAACTTTTGGATTTCTTTGGAGGTAAAAAGCTTTTGCATGTGGTTCGTATTTGTAGGATTTGATGGGGTTGAGATCCATGCAGCTCATGGCTATCTCATCGATCAATTCTTGAAGGACAAGATCAATGATCGTACCGATGAATATGGAGGATCTTTTGAAAATAGGTGTAGATTTTTAATGGAAATTGTACAAGCTGTAGTCAGTGCTGTTGGTGCTAACCGTGTAGGAGTAAGAATTTCTCCAGCAATCGACTATAATGATGCTGTAGACTCTGATCCGCTCAACCTTGGTCTTGCAATTATTGAAGAACTTAACAAATTTCGACGTGGCTTTGGTTCAAACATCGCGTATCTGCATGTGACTCAACCGCGATTTACAGCTGAAGGGATTAAGCAATATGGAAAAGAAGGTGATGAAGAAAGGTTAATGAGAGCTTGGAGAGATGCTTATGAAGGCACTTTCATGGCTAGTGGTGGATTCACAAGAGAGCTAGGCATGGAGTCAATCACTAAAGGTGCTGCGGATTTGATATCTTATGGACGGCTCTTTATTTCCAATCCAGACTTAGTGTTGAGACTCAAAGAAAATAGTCCGTTAAATAAGTACAATAGGGAGACTTTCTATACTTCAGATCCAGTTGTTGGCTTTACAGACTATCCTTTCCTCCCAATCCATTAATTCTTGTGACTGGTTGAGTACATGAGAGTTGTTATAATAAGTGGTATACCAGGCTTTTATATGATATTCTTGATTTTACTCTTTTAATTTTGAATATTTTCTATGTAATTTGGTTGTTGATTGTTGCCAGATTGTCGTTTTGGCATTTGTTCATTTATGTTGCTGGGTCGGAATAGTTGGAAGCTAATTTTTGAGGGTCATGATGCTCGTATAACAGAGTGGTTTATTTTGGCACTTGTTGATTTATATTGATGAAATTATTCATCTTTACAATTAGATGCCGTCGTTCATTTTAAACTTCTTATAATCAGTATTCATGACTTTCGTTCATTTACAGATTCAAATGAGTGTTGTCATATTGCAATTATTTCCAAAAAATTGAATGTTGCAATTTGCTAACGATGGAAAAATTATCTTCTCTTTCCCATTGACTCGGTAAATCTATTAGCCAAATATTGAGTAGTAAATACCAGGTTTTCAAATTATAATATTTTCCTATAGATAATTAATTTCTGTTGACGTTAAACATTGAATTTCTTAAATAATTGCTCTCTTGACTATTGGTGCTTGGAATCTAAAACCAACAACTAGAAAAAGGATGAAATTAAAGACGGTGGTTGATGCTGTTCGTATCAGAGAGGGCTTTATTTTTTTTTTTTAATTATTATTATTTTTAGTTATGGCACGTAGGCCTGCTTCATATAGAGGTACTTTTTTCCATTTGTTCACTTATAAGTTGCAATTAGGAACTCTTCCGATATTGTAATATATTCAAAGTAATATATTACGCAATTATCACAAGCAAGAAAAATAAGAATTTTACATGTGGGAGTACATATTGTAACCGTAACATGTAACCGTACCTCATGTTTTTCTTGACATTGTGGTTAAAATATTAAATGAAATATTAAAACCCCAGATTTTATTTTGTCTTATGTCTTTGTGTTGTCATTTGATTCTAGATTTTATGGAACCCGCTCAAAAAATACAAATGATCCACGGGCAAAAATTTTAATCTGAAATAATCCCAAAAATAACAACTAAAAAATGACAAAAATTATGAACACTCAGAAAAAAAAAAATATTTAGAGCAAGATTATGGACCAAACTAGACCGTAAACCAGCCGATCAAGGGAACCGGCCTGGCTGTTACCCATGCTCTAATATGAATTGTCCGTGGTCCATATGTAAGACCAAATGTCCCTATTTGTCCCTCTTTGAATTACACCTTTCTACATCCCTATCTTTTGGAACTAGTAATCATGCACACCTCATCAAAGATCTAGAGTCTAAGGTCATGTGGGTCTTCTTCTCCTATGTTAGGTATGGCCATTTCTTTTTAAATGGAGTAATCTTTTTTGCCTAATACAGTGAAGATTTGACCATTAAAAATGAATTTGACCTTTTAGTGGAGGCTAGAGAGAATGGCTGGTATTGCATGGATCTAAGGTTTCCCAAAGAGCAAGTTAAAGGACCTTGGGATGTCTAAGACTTGGAAAGGGATTCTAAATAACTGTCGACTGATCTCCACCATTAAGTCAATTTTCCTTACAATTTTCCTCTTTGAACCATCGAAAGCTCTCACTGTGGTAGAACTTGGCTTAACGTTAGCTGCATCAACTCCTAGTAGTTTAAGAGTAGCTAGAGGGCATACGTTAAAGGAGAACCCCTTATCAATGAGGACTCTAGAAACAATCATGTTATTGCATTTTACTATTATGATAAGTGGTTTGGTGTATTGATTACCTTCTTCCCTCAGTTCCTCTATTAAAAAGGATATATGATCAATGGCAAAAATGGAATTGACAATATGTCCCAATTTTTCAGTAGACATTCCCTATGGCACCTTAACCTCCTTCAAAGTCTTAAACAAGGCTTCTTTGTGAGGCTCGAAAGTGAGTAGAAGACCCATAAGGGATATTTGAGCTGGGGTCTTTGATAATTGGTCCATGATTTTGTATTCACTGGACTTAATCATCTTAGAACGAAATTATGGGCTGAACTAGACCGTAAACCACCCAATCAAGGGAACCGACCCAGCTGTTACCCATGCCTCTAGTACTCTTATGAACTTCTAATGGCCTAATTCACACCTTCCTGGCTTAAATTGCCATTTATTTGCTACGTACAAAACTCATTTGTGGTTGATCATGAATAACACTGACACCTAAAAATAAGGAACAACCTTGACTCAATCAACAAAAAACAAGTCCTAATCACCTTTCTTAACATTGCTTTACATCTTTTTTGGATATGAAAATTATGCAAAATTTATGGACCATGGTTTCAAATGTCTTTTTCTGAGTCACACTATTGAAATAAGCAAGTGAATGCTGAATTTCCCCAGATATTAAAAAAAAAAAATCACTTTCGCGACCTTTGAAATATAATTCAGAAAGTAGATTTTTTTTCCCGCCTTTTATCTTAAAAAAAAAAAAGGTTAAATGTTCATATCACAATCTAGATTTACCCTTTTTATAATATTTGAGGTGTAAATGCTTAATTTTGAATATAAGGGTTAGATACATGAAACAAATATAAAGAATTATATTTTCAATTTTTATTAAAACTATCAAAAGTAAAAAAGTAAAAAAAAAAAAAAAATTCAGGCCTTGCAATTGTATCATATGTTACTCTATGCATAAAAGGATTATGTTTCATTTATACACAATAAAAGGAAAACTGAAAATATTCAATGTTCTTGTCCCACCTTGTAAAATATGTGTTGAGTATTCCAACATTGTATTCTTTTCCTTGTTAGGTAAACTTTGGCAAATTTATGAAAATACTCTTCAATAAAGCCACATTAAATATTTTTTGGTTTGCTATGCCTTTATCTATACCCTTATCTAGGAGTATAAATAAGTCAAACTAGCTGAGAAATATTGGAGTTTCATGGGTGTCTACTCAAATTTGACTCAAGAACAATAGAGTTCTTTAAATTCTAAACTTGATTCAACTTAAAATTGTGTTGTTTCAAGTTGACTCGTCCATACGATTAGTCCATGTAGTTAATAGTAGTATTAAATACTAAATAGTAATAGACGATGATAATTGATGTTAGCACTAAGCAATCACCTAACGAGTCACTTTTTTGTCCTTTTTCTCCTAATTGCTAATGACGACCATCTTCAGTTTACGGATTACTTATTCCAAATTGGTTTCAAGTGCTTGCTCAAACATAAATGTATTAACAAAGCACATCAAAGTAGATTATCAACCTGGTGGTGTGGAAAATTATGATGCCGGACAGAACCTTTCAACCATGTGATCAACGTAGAGTAGACACCGGACACGGGCCTAACTGGCCTCGAACAGGTCTCGATCCGCCGGTTCTTAAATAAAAAATAAATAAATCAAGACTGATTTAGAGTCACCAGACTCTAGGCTGATTTTTTTTAGTTGTTAATTTGTCAGGCTTAGGAACTAGCATTTCCCAAATGTATGCTGCTTGAATTTTGCCTTCCAATAACAATTGAGAAATGACTAACTTGGCTTGTATTCTGTTGCTTGGATTGACTAATAGTAGGAAGCCAGCTTATTGCAAGTTCCACATTATATGTTCTATTAGCAACTTATCTAAATCAATTTCCGGTTCAGGTGCTTCTGAGGTGATCATGTTGATAGTAGGGCCATGATTGGGAAGTCGGTTATTGTTGACATTAGGAGTGGGTGACTTAATAAAGTCTAATTGCACTACTCCTGCATCAATTAGATCCTAGATCTTATTTTTAAGCCTCTAGTACCTGTTTTTTGAATGTCCTACCTGCTCCATATAGTATTCACATTTGAGGTTGAGGTCATAGTTTCTAGGTTTTGTATCTTTCATTAGGGATTTCAAAGCTAATTAGATTATCAGCTTTGAGGCTAGCAAACACTTAGATCAATGGGACTATGATACGGGTGAATTGTCTAAGAGGTCTGTTGATTTAGGGTTGGTTGTATGGTTGTGGTTGGATTAAAGTGTTTGGTGTTTGGAAAGAAAGGTGAGGGGTTAGTCGATTGTTCCTATTGGAATTAACCATGCCAATGGTGATTTCTTTTCCTTTGATGTTATTCAAAGGTTTGGATGAGATTGCTCTGGATATTTCATTGACAAGTAATTTTTCAGAAGTGATAGCATTCTCGATCCTACATCCTGCTGCTACTACTTCTACGAAGCTTGAAGAGGTCTGCCTAATTAAGTGAGTGAAATAGGGTTTCTCCAATATATTGATGAAGATGGATGTCAATTCCTTCTCGAAGATTAGAGTATTAACCCTTGCAACCTAAGCTCGCCAACACTAAGCATATTCCTTGAATGACTCATTATGTTTCTTATGGATACTTCTTAAATCCCACATTAAGGGAGCAACCTCAATGTTGAATTTGTACTGCTCGTAAAATAATCGAGCTAACCTTTCCCAAGTGTTGATTTAGTTGAGGTCTAATTGCACATACCAAGTTAGGGTAGGTCCAATGAGACTATCCTAGAACGTTTGTACCATTAGTTGACCGTACTGTACATATTTGCTCATTTTTCGAACATACAATCTGATATGCATCTTTGGACATCTAGTGCCATTGTACTTCTCAAATTCTAGTGCTTTAAACTTTTTGGGATAGGTGGCAACATGAAAACTATCAAGTTGGAGATACCAATTGGCTTGTATCCATCTAGTCCTTGAAGAGTTCTTATTTTGTCAACAAATTATTAGTAAAGTTTTCTCTCCATCTCTTTTTACCTTTCCTCTATTTGCCTTTGCAGATTTTCAGGATGATATAAGATTCGAACTCCTAATTTAGTTTCCATATCAAATGTGGGATTGATCATAAGGTTGATTTCTTCATTTTTAGGAGGTGGAATTTCAACATTTTTTCCTTTCTGCCCCTTTGAATTGCCTTCTTGATTCAATTGAGTGGATCGCAAGAGAATAAGACTTTCCACCAAAAACTTGACTTGATCATTGAGATTATGCACTGTTTGTTCCAATGAAATCATTCTTTGATCAGCAGCATTGTTAGTGGTGTTGTTGTTGCTTAACATGTTAGCTCTAGAACAAGTGTTATATGGACCTCTTATGGGGTTCTATTGTTTAGACACTATCTTAAAACCTGTTTAGATCAACACTGTAGTGTTTTGTTAGTGCATTATATATATGTATATATATATATATATATATTATGAAGATGAATACATACATGATTCAAGTAGATGCAAGTATGGTAATTAGCAAGTAACCGTTAAAGCGAAAAATCATTGAAATTTTATTAAAGTTATGAATCTCAAATTTTTTATTACATCATGAAAGAACAAAATAAAACAAAACAAAACAACCTAATGTCTAATTTTTCCAATCTTTTTAGCTTTTCGTTCTTGCAATGGCTTCCTTTTCTATGCCTTCACTTAACTAGTTGGGGTTTCTAACTCTTTGATCTTTTAATGAGCTATCCCTGGTTAGGCTTTTAGAGCTTTGTTTTTTTTATATATATATAGGACTCTTTGAATCTATTCTTCTAAGTATCTGCCTCAACCTCAACACAATCAAATCGAACCTCCATTAGATCTTACACTTTTTCCATATAGGTTTTCATCTCTAGGCATGGATTACTTGGTGCAGGATGTGTGATATCGGGAGCTCGATAGATTCTCTTGCTGATCTTATATAGTTGATTGTTGATGAAATCCCTGGTGTCCCGATGTTTTCAACTTCGTCTTCAAATTCTCCTAAATCAATATTAGGACTTTCAATTTAGGATTCCCATAAAGCCTTTATTCCTAATAACTTAGCTACCTTATCAACAATTATCATGTTAGGGTTTTAATACTCAAATGTTATTGACTACAGTGATGGTTTATGGACTATATCCTGAATAGTGTCAAATTGATGCACTACTAAGTGTAGATGGTAGCTTGTACACCAATTAAGCCTGATTAATGGAATTTCTTGAAAATCTTTGCGCTTTAGGATGATTTTGTTGCAATTGTTCCATCTGGCAGTCCATAGGATGTCAACCATAGTAAAACTTTCAAGTATCTCGACCCAAAAGTAGCTAAGGATGTCATAAGGTAATTCCATTCTTTCTCCACAAGATTCAATGAGATCGATCTGATGAGCTAATGACCGTCTAATCATGTTCAACCTAAAGCATTTGATATGGCTTACAAACCAAATTAGGATAAGGTTGATGCTGCTTCTGAAAATGGCATGCCTTTTTCTCTTTACAAAGTTCAAGTTGCGAATTTGCTCAACTAAGAGAGCAGGAATATAGGATTTCCCTTCTAGAAATCGGGCCACCATCTCAGCTACCCTATAATAAATGTAAAAGACCCTAGTAGGAAAAAGGAGAGTTTCAAATGCTGATAGTATATAAGCATGAACTCTATTTTGTTTGTAATTTTTGAAGTCTCCACATAGGATGTCTTTTCGATCTTCGGCATCATATTGGGCTCCAAACCATGTTTGCAAGTCTATTTGATGGATACAACGCCCATTACACTTTGCTAGTACTTCATTAATTACTAATTTACAGATTCCCAACAGCTTGTTGAAAATGCTAGCTGGCCTTGATTCTAGATTTTGTACATATACTCTGTTTACCTATGGAGGGGCATAGAGGAGTTAGGTATATTCCTCTATTGTTGGTGTGATTTCATGTAGGCCAAGGAAAATGCTATGAATTCTGATTTCTAGAAATGTATCACGGCTCGAATTAGGGAAATGTTGGCCTCAATCTTCATGAGAGATAGAATTGACCCAATCTTCTTGTTAATGTAAGCCTGTTCTTTAAGATGGTAGAGGGTGAACCAGAAATCTAGTATGAGCTTTGGGTCTAGCAGTTTCTTAATGCTAGCCATCTAGAAAATTACAACTCAAAATATTTTGTTACAAAAGTTCCTAATTTACATTTTTCTATTAAAAAAATACATCTCTAATTACAATATTACTTTTACAAGGAATTACTTCAAAACTTGTATTTGTAACTTTGTTTCACATCACTTTAGCATTTACTTGCCAATTTATGACTTCATGTATGCACAAGGTAGGCTTTAAAAGTTCCCAAACTCTATAACCTCTCATATTTTCAAAGAAACGAATCATGAGCTACATCAAAGTTTGAGTGGGGTAGCTCATTTGGCCCCGAGCAGCGGTCATTCCACTACACTCGAAACTTACATGATGGCTCCCCTCCTATGGTCCTAAGACGGTCCAGGTTTGACCATATTTAACACACATTGGAAATAAATAAATCTTAGTTCTACATAAACAAAAGTTAGTACAAAATATTATAATAATAATAATAATAATAAAACTTCAATGAATAATCCTAAAAAGATATAATTTATTTTTTGAAGGTTTAAGTGGCTAGCCCACTTGAGGTCTTTAGTGGAATCGTCATCCTATCAAGCCTAATTTATTTTCTTCTTTTCTTTTCTAATATGATTTACAATAAACCTTATGCTCATTTAATATAAACCCTCAACTAAACTTAGAAAAAAAAATCATTTTTTTTAAAAGAGGGAGTCGCCACTCAATTATAATCGAGAAAATATAAAGTTAGAATTAATAAAGCAATATTAATTCTAACTTGGCTACTAATAAAAAAATTAGAAAAAAAAAAAGAAAAAAAAGCCAATGATTCTAAGCTCGGGGGCTATCTTTTTTAAAATATTATGGTTATCACTTTAAACCTTCCAAGATTAAATTCTATTTTATTAATTTTTTAAAAAAATAGAATAATTAAATTTATATATAGAATAAAAAAAATTATTGCTTGAGGTTGCCCCATAGGTGCCTATGTATCCACTATACAGGATCAGATCGATCATAGTTCATAAAAAAAAATTATTATTATTATTATTATTATTTATTTAGAGACCAAAACTATTTATATAAAAATAATTTTTTTTTTAGATTTTTTTAGCTCTAAAAAATATTATTATTTACATATATTATAGAAAATTCTAAACTTGTAAGAAAACAAATAGGAAAAATGTTTTTTTAACACTTTTTTTAAGGAATTTTTTTTTCTTACCATAAAAATAAAGAATTTTTTTATGTTTTTTTTAATAAATAAAAATTTTAGTGGAAAATATATATATTTTATAATAATGATAATAATAATAATAAAAGAAAAAAATGAATGACGAACCTATGGTGCTACTGATCAGCATTGGAGATGGCGACTTTGGTGTCAACTGCAATAGCAACCTCTGGTGAAGCTTCTAACGACCGAAAATGGCAGCAAAGACGTCATCGAGAGAAGAGAAGAAAGAGAGAAGAAAAAAAAATGAGAACGTAGAGAGAGAAAGTAGAAAATTTTTTCTTTTTGAAGTGAGAATCGCCCTTCTTTCTTTGCCAATGCCTTTCTCAACGTCCCTTTTATACTTCCTAAGCTCGAATTAAGCATGGAAAGTCAATTCCCGCAATAAATTTTTTATTTTCAAATTAATGGGTTTTGATCGATTGATACACAAATCCCATGAAATTTGTTTGGATTTTCGGTAAATCATTGATTGGGTTTGATTCCTTGTGTTTAAAATAGGATTTAGAAGTTTTGATTTGCATTAATCAAGTCTAATCTAGCGAATTT
Organism: Laguncularia racemosa; assembly: GCA_037954665.1. Lineage (NCBI taxonomy): Eukaryota > Viridiplantae > Streptophyta > Magnoliopsida > Myrtales > Combretaceae > Laguncularia > Laguncularia racemosa. The sequence continues at coordinate 3,231,519 of JBBMOL010000087.1, forward strand.
GCTTCGTAGGAAAGCTTATTTTTTTCCATCTTTGGACCCAAGTTTGACCGCATCAATGAATGAATCAAGACATGTTAAAGGGCTCTATCCAAAGTAACTCATGTGGTCTACACGATTTCAGCATTATTTTGGTGAAATCACATGGATAACATGGCCAAAAATGGCTGGAAACTAGGCTTCTTGAATAGGAAAATCACAAGAAATCAAGTGAAAGGAGGAAGAAGATGATCTACAATATTTTAGGTCGTCCAATGGGAGGCTGCCATGTGTCTAGGTGAGGGAAATTTTTTTTGAATGTTTTCGTGTCTACTAGGGATCGGACTTAGATTGTCCATATATTGTGCATTTTCCAACAAGCTATTGGCATATGCCTCTATCTTATTATGCAATCAAATTGGATTTGTTTCCATTTTTCTTTCCCTTTTTATATTATTATTATTTTTTAAAAAATAAAATAAATAAATAGATAAATATATATAATGAGCAAAAATTGTGTCTACAACTACAAATATTAATGTAGTTATGCTTAACTTGCTCTCTTTTTCAATACTCTATGATCTCATATCATTCTATATGTTGCTACCTATTTCTATACATTGAATAGACACAATTAAGTACTAGACTCATGCTTTTATGCTGCACTTTTGCTACATTTGCAAAGTGGTCTTATATTCTAAGTTCATTAGAATGAAGTAGTAAATGTATTATGGTTATCTATTTGCTTACCGGAAAAAAAAAATGGTATATCTTCTGATTGGAGGGAGAAGTGTGGTTCTTGAAAGGAAAATGCCCTATGTTGTAGTGAGAATATGGGAATGGCATATACTATCTACTGACAATTAATGTGTGAAAAATTAATTTGTTATAAATATAAATGGGAATTTCCAATATGTAAATTATCACATATACAATCTACGACAATTGAATTGCCACAGGACACCATGGTAGTGTTTGGTTGGCATTGGAATCCGGCATTGGACTGGATAAAATTTGTTGCCCTCCGTTTGGTTGCCATCCTTGAAGCAAGTACTGGACTAAACACGAATATGGTACTGGACTAAATCAGATATATTAGTACCGTGTATAATTCATGACAAAAAACTCGGCACTGGATTGGACAACCCAATATTTGCGAAATTCCAAAATTGCCCCTCAATTATCTCGTTTTACTTTCCCTTCCGTATTCCATCTGCAAAATTTGAGTATTCCGTCACTTTCTTCCTTCACTGTTCTGCATTTTTTCTCCCATCGTGCAATTGCTTCGGAGGAGGAACAACGGCATCTCATCAGCGCCGGTCCTTCCACCATCAGGTTTGTATGCTTCCATCTCTTCTCAAATCCTTCCTTCCTTGTCTTGCTTAAGGCATAGGGTTTAGGTTAATGGATTTTGATTTAGGTTTTAGGGTTAGGGTTTAGGTTAATGTTCCTCGCAGCTGGTTGATCATGTCGTTAGCAGCTGTTAAGTCGCTAATTAGGTTGTCGATCCTTCTCTCGTTAAGGACATCAAAAGGGCGGTTTTGATCCCCATTGTTGTACGGTCTCGGGTCGATCATTTTGTGGAAGCACAGATGCTGGAAGCAGTTGGGGTTGACTATGTCAACGAAAGCGAGGTACTTTCGATTGCGGATGGGGTTGCCATGTTTGTATACTCATCATCCTGTTCGTAATGGTATTGTAGAATAATGAAGTGTAATTAGGTGGACTATAATCGATGGCTTGTGTTTCATCTGACAACAGTTTGTGTACTGCCTTATTCCTCATCAAAATATCATGGTAGTGGCATGTTACTGCCTGAGGGTAATAGT
>JBBMOL010000087.1:3233823-3296307 GCA_037954665.1 Laguncularia racemosa
ATCATATACTACAGAAGGCAACCAAGTGTGAATTAAAACTTTTCAAAAGATGGAGAGAAGAAAAATAGATAAAAAAATAAAAAAAATGACTAAAGTAGTAGATACTACTTTTTTTCCTAATATTGCCTTGCTAGGTCCTCAGTAACAATGCTAAAAACTTGGTGTCGCTTGAATCTAATCGATTGTTTAAGTTTTAAATTTATAACCAATAAAATCTACTATCGAGCAATGCAGTGTACCTATCAATTATAGTATAGATTTAATAGGTGTCGTCCTTTGGGATCTAGAAAATAAGTGTCGAGTCTAATTTTTTTAATTCCTATTCCTAATCCGATCTAAACTAGACCCTATGCTCATCTAATCTAGATCCTCGACTTGAGTTAGGAATTTCGTTTAATTTTTGGAGTCGCCACCCAACTGTTGTTGGGAAAATTGAATTAAGACTAAAGGAGCGGATTAGTCTTAATTTGGACTACTAGTCGTCGTTCTTTCCTCTTCTCGTGTTTGTGAAAAGAGGAAAAGGGAAAACCAGAGTTTCTAAGTCCGGAGGCTAACCTATTAGAACTTTTACGGTTACCACCTAATCTCCTAAAATTGTTCATCTTTAGAAATGTTTTTCATTGTGTTTCTGTTACTTTTTATTGTGTTTTTATTTTGAGAAAATGATTTTTCATACATTTTAGGGGTTGACCCGAATGGGTGCCTACGTACGTGCTACTCAGGATCAAACAAGCCGTAGTTCGCTTTTCTGAAAAATTTAGATTTGTTTGTAAATTTTAATTTTGAAATTTCTTTTGATTTATGTTCTTAACATTTTTGGATTTTTCTAAAGAAATCTAAGCCTAAACTTTGAATTTTAATTTTTGAAAATGATTTTTTAGGGAAAACACCAATTTTGATTTTATTTGAGGAAAATGATTTTTTTTAAGTGCTAAAACGTATTTTTTTTTCATGATTTTTATAATTTTTGATTTTTTTATTATTTTACATGATTTTTGTGAATTTTTGTGATTTTTGTGATTTTTGGGAATTTTTGTGATTTTTGGGAATTTTTATGATTTTTGGGCATTTTTGTGATTTTTGGGCATTTTTGTGATTTTTGGTCTAATGTCTATCCTATTTTGAAATTTAAAGCTTTATTATTATTTTTCTAATATTTTTATTATTTTTCTACATTTTATTATTATTTTTATTAGTACTTTTACATTATTAAAACCTAATAAAACCTAATTTCTACATTTTCCTATTTATCAAAAATATAACAAAAGCAACTAAATAATTAACCAAAACAAATAATAACAAATAATAAATTCAGAATAAATAAATAAATAAATAAACAAAACAAAATAAAATAAATAAATAAGTAATAATAAAAAATCCGGAAAATCCGACTTACCTGGATCCGGATCGGTGCGCGGGTCGGGTCGGATCGGGTCGAGCGGGTCGGGTCGGGTCGATCACGGCGTTCCGGTGGTTGTTTGCGGCGGGTGAAGTGTCGAATCCTAGCTTCTTGAGGGTGCTGAATCCAATGGTGGTGGCGGTTTGCTCCCAGAACGTCTCCTTACGGCGACTCCACTCCGATCGACGGTCGCAACTTCGGGTTTCCTCCGATTTACACTCTTTTCTCTCTCTCTCGCGATTTTTATCTCTATTTTGGCTTCCCCATCTCCTCCTCTATTTATAGGCATTTGAAATCGAGCTGGATAAGCTCGGATTTCCTCCGATCGAAGCTAATCGGATCGACGGTTAAAAGGAACGACCTTGATTCGTGTAAATCCCTCGTTTTGTTGTGATTTGATTCTAATTAGATAGTTTTTATCTTCTTTCTGTTGAAGATCTGTTGGATTTGTGCAAAAAAATCGAATCAAAACGGCCGAAATACGATTTTTTTCCTCGCCGGCGATCTCGGGCTCGAGGTAGGAGACGACCACGCGCCCGGCGCGTGCGTTTTTTCCAGCCAATAAGAGGCCGCCACGTGTCCTGAACAAGTCGAAAATTGCAAAACGCGGAAATTGCTTCTCCCGCAATTCGAACGCCCGACCTCACCCCCCTACGCGCGCGCCTAGCTACGGTCCGGACCAGCTGAGCTAGCCCACTTTCCTGATTTTTCTATTTTCACAAATTGCATATATGCAATTCGATTTTTCTATTTTTTTTGTATTTTTTGGAATTTCAAAAATTTGTAAAAATTGTTTATTATTCATTATTTCTATTTCTAAAATCATTTTTCGAAATTGAGATGTTTTCCTATTTATTTTTATTTTTTTGTATATTTTTATTATTTATGCTAAATTATGAAAAAATTGGGAAAAATTAGAAAAAAAAATTGAAAATTGATTATTGATGAGAATAATTGGTTCCTAGGGCAAAAATGGGGTGTTTACAATAAGTACTAGTATTACATTTCTCTACTATGTAGTCTAATTTATGATGTGGGAATTATGAATTAATTTAATAACTAACAATTCTTAGTAACCCTAAAATTGAATGATATTCTAAAAAGTGTATTCTATCACAAAATATACTCCTCATCTTATTCCACCCTAACCTTTAAATTCTTAAAATAAAATATCAATTAACAAATCAATTTACACTTTGCACTGCAAGAATTTTCAAGTAAAATCAATTATTCCCTCGAGTTAATCAATCCATAATCATGCATAAGATAATGGAGACCTCTCCCTCACTATCGTTATGCAAGATCTCATTAAATTCACAATTCCAATAATTAGCAAAAAATCAATGTTTTCTTACCTCTGGGTAAAACATGTAATCTCTCTATTTATGAAGATCTAATTTACTAGACGAAACCTCTTTCAATCTAATAAAAATCAAACATGCAATTAATTTGCGCGCATAAATCAATCACAAGAACAATAGAAACACATGAATAGATACAAAGATATAAATAATTCATTAATCAATCAATGGTTCAACACATGAGTTAGGGTTTCACAAAATAAAAGATATAAAAAATTACTCCTCCATAGAGTTTTCAACAAAAATAGAGAATCTAGAGAAATAGAATTGATTCATGCTAAAAAGAATAATCTCTTGTTTGTTTTGTGATCTCCAATGATGCTCGAAAAATTCTCCTCTTGAAGTTCATAATAAAGCTCCCCTAAGGTTTCCAAAACAAAGCTAGAAGGAAAGAATTCTTTTTAAAACAAAACAACGTGTTTATTTATAGCTCTCACAAAATAGGGTTTAGCACGGGCGTTAGCATGATCGTACTCAAGGCCGTGCTAACTTCGAAACATGTTATTTTTCACCGCCCAGTTCAACACAGCCTCTAATATAATCGTACTTGGGGCAAGGCTGAACAAGATGTTTGTTGTCACTCATCAGCATGGGCTGTGCTAGACTTAAGGCACAGCACAGACGTCTACATGGGTTGTGCTGAAAGTTGTGCTAAGCCAAAAATTCACTTCTTTATTTTTTCGCCAATTTTCACTTTGCCTTTGATCATATACTCCTTAAAATTTTCTTTTGTCTTCATTAGTGGCTAAAAATAAAATTTAACCATATAAGCATCCTTTTCTTCACAAATTACATGAAATCCATATAAAAGTATAACTAATAAACACTAAAATTAAAGGTCTTCTAACACTCATCAACTGCTATGGTCTTTTCTCCATTAGGTAACTTAACTGAGTGTGGCACAATATCATGCAATTCTCTCAAAAATGCAAATGTTAATGTCATATGATGAGAAGCTCCTATGACAATAATCTAAGGAAATGTCTTTTGCGTACCTATTAATCTCTCATTAGTACTATAAGAACTCAGCAAGCTCTGTAAAGTTAACCATTTCTCATTACTCAATCTACTGAGTCCTTTTCAATCTAAATTTGTCACAACACCATGCCTACCATCAAATTCAATTACTTGTGTGGCGTTGGCATGAGCAATTATATCCACCTCCATTGCCACATTTTTTACCACCTCCTTATCCAAGATAAGCTCCACATGGTTTGTTACCCCACCATTCTAGATAGCCATTAAACTAAAAACAACTTCTAGCATCATGTCCCTTTCTATTGCAATTAAAGAAAATGGAGGATTTATCTTTACCCCCCCAAGAATTTCTACCGCTTGCCCAAACTGCAAAACCCATAGGATTACCTCTTTCTTCCTTTGTTCGTGTCATTGTTCGTACTTGCTCTTGCTATATAACCATAGCATAGGCTCAATTCAGATTTGGCAAGTGTTTAGTGCTCAAAATATTGGAGCGAACTATACAATATCCTTCTTCATCCAAGCCCATCAAAAACTAATGCACTCTCTCTTCTTCTCACTTTCTTTCCAATTTGATAGTAATATTGCATTTGCAGCCCATAAAAGTACAAACTAGTATTTGATCATGATTATTTATTTCATCCTACAGTGTTTTAAGTTTTCCAAAATAGGAAATAGTGGATTGGCCATTTTGCCTACAATTTGCCAAATATGATCTCAACTGTTGCATTCCTGGACCATTCCCAATCTCAATCTTTGTTTAATATCCTCCCACATATCCTTTACATTCCCCTTGTGAGAAATCATTGAGTGAAGTGTAGGTTCAATGGTGTTAAATACCTAAGAAACCAACAAAGAGTTAACTATTCACCAATCATCAAGTTTCGGCAAATCATCTTTTGGTTGCTTGATAGAGCTATCAATAAAACAATATTTTTTTTCTTAGCACGTAATGCCATTCGCATAGCCCGTGTCCATTCTTCATAATTCTTGCCTTTCAACTGAACTTAGGTAGTCAAATTACCTAAATTGTCATTCGAATTCAATGTGTAAGGATTAGATGTTTTTTTGTCTAATTCAGAAGATTTGTTTTTCTTTCCATCAATCATTACTCTAATACCACAAAAGAAGACTGAGGAATTTTGGAATGAGAAAATCCCCATTTATTGTTATAGGGAAAAGATCTATATATACAAGAATAAACTCCTATCAAATTAATATAGAAAATTCCTAATTTGGCTAAACTTCTTAAAAATAAAAAAATTCTGATTCAATGGACTTATTTACGATGAACTAATTTGGGTAGGTCATAGCTACCATTCTAATAGGCACAACTCTTCCTAATACTAGACATAGGTAATTCATTTTTTTTTTTTTTTTATGCAGAAGCACTCTCTTTTTATGGAGTCATTTGTCAAATTATCTTTCAGCAAAACTGTTCAGGAAAATAGAATAAGGCCTGGCTTCCGATAACCATATATTCTTAATACTAATTGACAGGTTTAAGAATAAAACTATTCAAATTTTTTTTCACCACTCTAAACACTAATTATTTTTCAAATGCAAATGCGAGGGCAGCTGTTAGCTTTTTTTCCTAAAAAATCTGACGTGACAATTTTTCAATAATCACTTCTTACTTTTACTTTTTCTTTTTTTTTTTTAATTTACAACATTCTTTTTACAATCATCCAATTGCTTTTCCTCCGTAAACTTTGGAAGTTAGTTCTATAGGATGACCAGTTTAAATTTTTCTTTTTTATAATTATTGTGCAATCATTGGATTTTTGGCTGTAAAGACAAGGAGTTTCATGCCAAAAGGGCCTACAAATAAGAAAATATGACAAAAGGACAATATAAAAAGAACTACATGTAAATGAATAACAGCTACGGTAAGTGGCTATTATGAATCACAATAATATGAAAAGAAACCAAGTCACAATCTAGAAAATCACGTATTGAAATTCAATCCTGCTTACACTGCTCACACATCATCATCATCTTGATAAATTGTAAATTTAGTTTGGCCTCTACTTTCTTCCAACGATGTGTTGAACTTGAAGGAACCCGTCTTTCTCTTTTTTTTCCTTGTAAATGACGGCATTTCATTGACTGCAAAGATAATTACATATATTTACATACAACAAATTCAACTATTTACATCATCCAAAAACCGCTCTTGCGGACCGAACTAACATGATAAAGTCTTTCCATAATAAAACTTTACCACAATCAAGAGGATTATCGAAAAACCTTTACCATAACATGATAAACCTTTAGCTTCACAGTATACTACTTCAAGCTTCTGTTGTGAATATGCACTGAATAGAGCATGATAGCAGTCAATAAATTTGAGATAATAACTAAAGAAAATGGACAGAGAAATTTTACGTGGAAAATCTCTAAATAATTCAAGACAAAAATCATGGATAAAGATCGAAAAATCGTTATGAAAAATTTAGTATTATAACCTCTTTCTATTATATAAGAAGAAAACACTCAATATTCTTTTTAATATAATACGAAAAAAACTCATTAGTCTCTCCATAACTTCTCTTTCTTATAATTCTCTAATTAAAGAAAATGAGATTTGATAAGATTATCTCGAATGCAAGAATTCAAGCCTAATTATAGATGTTGTGTTTGGTGTGAACAAGACATTTATGTGTGTATATAAATGTATTATGCATGGTAAAAATAAATTTTCAAATTTTGTGACTTGATAAAAAAATTTGTCATCTTTTCTCATTATCTTTTCGTCAAAGAGCTTTAATGGTAGCTCAAATATGTTGACAGCTACATCTCTTTAATGAGGTTAAACTTTTTCCTATAAACCATAATAATATTATGATATTTAAGTTGCGGGTTAACATCCAAGAACTCTTTACTTCTTAAGGAAGGCATAAGGAATATTAATAGATGAAAAGAAACCCAGATAAAGGTAACTTGATGCCTTCATCCGATAAGCGTCACACCAAATTTGAGAGAAAATAATTGATATCCAATATCTTAATGTTACTCATAATTTTTACAAAAATGACCTGAGCATACTAGGAAGTAAGAAAGTGAAGAAAATAAGTACATTCCACTCTAAAATAATAAAACAAGCAATTAATAATAAAATAAATAAGTAAATCCGCAAGTTTTTATACATAGTAACGCACTCGATCAACCTAGTGAAGGATCGACCGTGGTGGCAAATTTCACAAATCTGTTCGACCATGCTTAAAAGTCATCCAATTGGGTCTTTGATACGGGGACGGACCCGCTTATAGCATTGCTAAAGAATTGGCAAATAAAACAAAATTATGAAAATACTAGTATTATGCATAGTATTTAATAATTAAATGAATAGTTGTCATAATTTATTGCTAACAAATAGATTGATAAGACTAATTCAATGAAGAAATAATCTCTAAACTTCACTATTTGTAAAATAATGAAATAACTGTCAATTAACAAACCATGGGATCAAGAAAGACTTTTTTTTTTCTTCTCTACTCTTTTCCATAGCTAACGTGAAACATATATAGCAGGAGGATATCTTTTTCATATTTTTTCCAAGCAACCAAATCCTACAAACTAGGAAAACAAATCCTCTTCTACTGAAAAATGAAATACAAGATATACATTCCATATTTACAGAACAAATCCCACAATTATCTCAATATCCCCCCTCAAGTTGGAGCATGGAGATCACAAATGCCCAACTTGCATAAGAACATATCGTACTCACGTTTCCCTAATGCTTTGGTAAAAATATCAGCAAGTTGTCTTGTTGTAGGAACAAAAGTAGGATAGATCGTCCCATCAAGCAATGCATCCCGAATGAAGTGACAATCCACTTCGATGTGTTTGGTGCGCTCCTGAAATACTCAGTTTTGAGAGATATGAAGAGCAGCCTGACTGTCACAAAATAATGTTACCGACTGCGTATGAATGACACTAAGATTAGATAAAATACTCTTCAACCACTTGACTTCACAAGTGGTCATGGCCATAGAACAGTATTCTGCTTCGGCAGAAGATTGAGACATAATATGTTGTTTCTTTATCTTCCATGAGATGGGAGACAATCCTAAAAACACCAACCATCCAGTAAGAGAGCAACGAGTCAATGGACATCCTGCCCAGTCTGCGTCACACCAACCAATCAGCGTAAGATCGCCCTTACTACGTAATAAAATACCCTGAACTAGGTTAGATTTGAGATACTGAACAATGCGTAATGCTGCATCCTAGTGATCTTTCTGTGGCTGCTGCATAAATTGAGATAAGACATGTACACAATAAGACAATTCCGACCAGGTAAAACACAAATAAATCAATTGGCCAATAAGACGTCGATAAGGCTCGGGATTATTTAACAAATTTCTAGTTGACAACACCAGTCGATGGTTTTACTCCATCGGAACCCCCATGGGCTTTGCCCCTATCAAACCTGCTTCTGAAATAATATCCAGGGCATACTTTCGCTGACACAAGAAAAACCCTTCGGGACTACGAGCTACTTCCACCCCAAGAAAATATTTGAGAACACCCAAATCTTTCATATAAAAACAAGTGCTCAAGTAATCCTTAAACTTTTGAATTGCTACACTATCATTCCCAGAAACAATCAAGTCATCAACATAAACCAAGATGTTAAGTCGTACCTCTCCTTGTTGCAAAGTAAATAAAGAGTAGTCCGCATAAGATTGTGTGAACCATAGATTTTTAAAGCAGCAGATAGTTTCGCAAACCAACACCGATGAGCTTTTTTGAGCCCGTATAAGGACTTCTGTAATTTGCACACCTTATCTCTTCTCGCAACTCTAAAACCAGGGGGTAAATTCATATACACATCCTCCTGTAGATCTCCATGTAGGAATGCATTATGGACATCCATCTAGTGAACTTCCCCGTTCTTGGCTGCGGCAACGGCCAAGAAAACACGAACAGTAACCATCTTTGCTACAAGGGCAAATGTTTTTGTATAGTCTACTCCTTCCTCTTAGTGATTTCCAAATATAACCAAACGCGCCTTATAGCGTTCTACCGTACCATCAGATCCATATTTGACTTTGTACACCCATTTAAAACCCAAGGCCTTCTTATTAGGTAGTAGATCAGTAATACGCCATGTGTCATTTTTCTCGAGTGCATCAATCTCTTGCTACATCGCAATCCTTCATTTTTCATGTCAAACAGCTTGAGATTAACTAATAGTTTCTTGCTCACCATGTAAAGCTGCAAGGAAAACTTTATGTCGCAAAGAAAATCTATCACAATTCATATAGTGTGCAATGGGATAAGGGTTACTTGAGGTATGCTGTGTTGCGGGATCCGGTAAGGATGGACTCAATTTGCGAACCGTATGGGTAACAAATTCTCGTAGCAGTACTGAAGTCTTACGATTCCGGTGACCACGTCCCAACAATTCTTCATCACTAGAAACATCATTTTCATCACTACCATCTTCGGTTGTAGAAAAAGAAGTCTCGGTAGAAGGGAGAGACGTTAATGCTGTTGTCCTATCACTTTGCTCAACTGGCATAGTTTCAACATTAGGAGAAATGGTTTCAATTTCTTGATCACGAGGTCTAGGAGAAGAGTTGTTGTCATCCACAATCTCCCTCCTTTTGGCCAGACCCCCTTGGACACCAAATGCATCATCAGTGAGATCTACATCCCATGTAAACGTAGATTCTACAAGATTTTATGATGAAGACAGTGCTTGAAAGGGAAACTCATCTTCAAAAAAATTTACGTCTCTAGACATGAAAAAAACATGTTTTTCAAGGTCATATAATCACCACCCTTTCTTTCCATATAAATAGCCCATGAAAACGCATTTCCGACTTCTACTCTCAAATTTATCTCCCAATCGTCCTTGCTTGTGGGCATAGCACAGAGGCCCAAAAACTTTCAAGTGATCATAATTTGGGGTTTGTCCAAACAACACATGATAAGGCGTCTTTCCTTCTAAAACACTAGAAGGTGTTCTATTAATCAAATATCTTGCGGTTAACACACATTCTCCCCAAAAATCAATGGGCAAGTGTCCTTGAAAACGCAAGGCTCTGGCTACATTGAGAATATGTTAGTGTTTTCTCTCGACCCGTCCATTTTGTTAAGGGGTACCAGTGCATGAAGTTTGAAAAATAACACCCTTTTCACAAAAATAATTTGTCAACTTTTGAAACTCCATTCTATTATCACTTCTCACAATTTTAACTCTTTTATTAAATTGTGTTTCGACCATAGCAAAGAAGTTCCTTAAGGTTTGAGCTCCCTCAGTTTTGTCAATCAGTAGAAATATCCAAACAGCACGGGAAAAATCATCTACCATAGTAAAAAAATATGAAGCACCGCATGAAGACAAAATCCGGTAAGGACCCCATAAATCACAATGTATAAGTTCAAATATATCAGAAGCACGATGATGACTGATAGGAAATGGATCTCTAGATTGTTTTGCTCGCAAACAAATATCACAACATTTATTCTTGCTATCACTATCTTCATTATGACTCACACTAGGCACTAACTTGGTCAGTTTCAATGACGGATGTCCCAACCGTTGATGCCATATCTCCAAAATCCCTTTATTTTCAATCTTCATTGCTCGAACTTGTGGCACTCCCTTGTAGTAGTAGAGTCCATCCCGTCTTTCACCCGCACCAATCAGCATCCTCGAAGTGGGGTCCTGCATTACACACATGGAATTGGTGAAATAGACAATACATTTACTAAGTAATAAATTACGGTTGACAGTAACTTGTCGTTGCCCCTTTAATCTTTTAAAATGATGATCTACTAGAATGTAACCGATGTTGTATTAGAATGAAGTAAGGTTTACATTGTTATTATCAAGTAGGGTTTTAGAACATTGTAGTGAAAGTTTGCTAAGTAGATATTTTGATAGCACTTTTGTCTATTTATTACCAAAATGGATCAAAATAACTTACTTTAGTTGTGGCCACAATTCATTTCATAAACAAAAGTTTCTATAATATGTTCCTTTCTTGTAACTTTCACACAAAAATTGCATCATCCATTGTGTATAATTTGTAGTATGTATCAAACATATTGATTTATCATTTTACCCTTATTACGATTCTACACTTTTTGTACTAAATTAGTATCTACTCTAGTGAAATTCTCTATATTGAATTTTAAAGTCAAGTATACATTTACAACCCCTTTACTTTATATGAATAGAATAAATAAGAAATAAAAATTATTCTTGGGAATGAGTTTTGCTGATAACAAACTGGAATTTTATATTCCAGTGTTTACCTTACACAATTTATCTTTTAATAATTTTATCAATGTTGTTTTGTATAGTATGGATGTTCTAAGGCCTAATCATGCAGGATGATCTTAGGGCTGATGCTATTCAAAGGCACCTCAATTATCGAGATTCGAATACATCGAAGGACGAAGCAAGTGATGAGTAGAGTGATGATTCTTTTGATAAGCAGCATGAAGATCCTTCTGATGAGAATACATAAGAGGATAATATATCAAAGCATGATAGAGCCTAGGCATAACGATGTTTATAAAGGAACCTTTTATGAGCTAATTAAGCAAAGCACAGGTCATAATCCTATTTTAAAATTGCATGACATTTACAATGCGCCACAAGAAGACAATGCACAAATGTTTTCCAAAGAGTTCACTTCAGCTCATCGTCACTCTTCTTCATTGCGCTATCCCAAAGCTGGAACTAAAGCTTGGTCAAAAGTGCCATTAAAGATACAACAAAGGGTGACTAGCATAGTTGTCGTGAGTTTTTTCCTTGTTACTCTTTATCTTATTTTACATTATGATGCAAAACAAAGGTTTATCCATTCCCATCAAATTTTTTACATTTGTAGGAAAAGTTTGATCTGATTAGCTTAAAAAATGATCTACAGTGGCTATTGATATTTCATACGATCGCTAGTAGAACATACAATGAGTTGCAATATTGACTAAAACAAAAGTATAAGGTGTATGGGGAGGGTGAGAGAGCACATTAGAAAGTACCAAAGGGCTTACTTCACGGGCCAGCTAAGTGGGTAGCTTTATGTGACTTTTTTGACAATGACGCCCCATCATAAGGTAATACGCCAGTTTAATACTTATCGTATGTGTTTGTATGTAATAGTGTAGTTGTTTTCCTTTTCATTTAGAAGCGTTCTTCAGTTAACACTATCAACCAAGAAAAGCTGCAATATAACCACATTGTCGATACAAAATCATTCAAGAATATTTAGCTTAGTAAGGTATGGAAAAAAGATCCTTAATTACTTGTTATCATTTAGGATGATATGATCATTTGTTTGAAAGATTAATATTTATGTCTGCTGATTGATACAACTTATATCTTAGTACTAACTTATTTTACTACAATATATTACGAATTATCAGAGATTGGGACATTTGAACACACCCATAAGAAAAGAAAAGATAAATCATCTGAATAGGTAAATTTTAGAGCGTAAGATAAACATGTCAGTTATATATCAATGATTACTTTGAGTTTTTCTTTTAACCATTATAATTTAGTAAAGATTCTTTCTTTTTCTTTTTTTTCCCATTATTTGTCTTGTAACTATATTTCACAGGATCTAGAGAGCTATGGTGGAATCATACAAGAAAATTTTGCAACAATCTTAATCATTCGGTCAGATGCCAAAGACACAAGTTGAGATCATGAGAGAGGTCCTTGGTCATGAGGCCGAATATAGCTGTGGTTTGGGCTATGGTGGCCCTAAACCACCTTCATCCATCCTCATATCCCTTTTCTTTACCATTCTACACCTACGGTATCCAACAAACAAGTGACAAGATAGGAGAACAAAATATCTACATTAGAAGATACTGTTGCTTAATAGAAACAATTACTTGATCATTTTATGGCATAAGAATAGCAATTTTTTGCTTTACAACAACAATGGTTTTCATAGATATCAAGCAACTCACCAACAATACAACCAATCCAATCATCACCCTTTTTTTAGGTAGGTTTGGCATTGGGAATCTTCCATTAACTCCATTGATTACACCATTAGGTGTATCCTGATAGTAACCATCACACCCCCAATCCCTAGTGCAACCATAGGTCAAGTATCCATAATCTTTCTTCCCAATTTCATTTTATAGTTTCCACAATGTCCAACAATAGCAACTTCAACCTCAAGCAGAAGGACATCAATGATAGATTCAATTATCTGTGTTGTATATGATCAATGTGAAGAATATTAGCTCTTTTTTGCGTTTATCAAGTGACTTTTTTTTTCTTGGTCAAATATCATATCACTCTTTTTTTTGTTGGCTAAGTACCATGTCACTTTTTTTTTTTTGCCAAATCTCATGTGATGTGTATATTTTTTGAACTTTGATGGATACTTATGGTAGGATGTTTGATTGGTTGTTTTTTGTTTTGGGAATGAATATTGCATAGTGCACTAACATATTTGTGATAACTTGGAATTGTTTTCTTTTTTTTTTTTTTTTGTTCTAATCTTATTACATTTTGCAAGAATTCATTTATCATAAATATTGAGTATTATGAGAATTTTTTTCTCATTCCATGTAAAATCTCTTTCTTTTTGGCTAATGAAGGATGTCAATCTATTGGGTTGATGAAGAATGTATATTGTACCATAGGTTTTAGTAAAAGAAGTGTAATGCCAATGGAATTAGGGGGTGGGAATTACATTTTGTGACAATTTATTTCTCGTACACATTGGCTATCGTAACAAATGTTTTTACATTTACCATAACTCATTTCTCATAAATATGTATTACCGCTTTATTGCCACAATTTGATTCCTTACAAGTGCTTTATTACCAAAATTTGATTCCTCACAAATGTCTTATTATCGTAATTTGATTCCTCGCAAATGTCTTATTCCCATAATTTGATTCCTCACAAATGTCTTATTGCCACAATTTGATTCCTTGCAAATGCTTTATTGCCACAATTTCATTCCTCGCAAATGCCTTTTTGGTTTTCTAACATTTCATTGGGTTTCAGCCTCTTATGACATTACTTTTCTCACAAATGCTATCACTTAGTAGAAATTGTATTTCTCGCAAATACTATACCTATTCCAACAATTTTTCCAATTCTCACAAATAGCCTATGAGAATTCCTTCTTTGCAATATCTCAAAGATGACAGGGCTATTGTGACAATTTCTTTACAGGAATGTGAATTCTCGCAATAGGCTTATTGAGACAATTTTTGAAGCTTTCACATGAAAAGAAATTCCTCACATTTTGTTATAATTCTTGTAGTGATTCATGGTGAAAATTAAGAGTTGACAATTAAATTATATTACAATAAAGGAAATTATACATAAATAGGCCATAAAATTTGAAAGAAGTAAAATATTTATTGAGAAAAAAACCTTCATACCTAAATGTAGAAAGAAATGTATCAATAGAACTTCAACTAAGCAACATAAGGATTTTTAAAAATACCACATACTTTCTTTTCAAAGAAATGATTAACTACATTTAGGGTTATTTGCGACCTCAATCTTCAAAACCAAATTTCAAAATTCATCTATTACAAAAAATAAATAAATAAACATAACCTTAAACTAAGTCAAATTTACAATATTTAGTTTAGTTAATATATTAGCTGTACCATCAAAAATTAAATTAACTTATTTTGTTCATGTATTTCTACGATAAAAGACACAAATTTCTAAAAATCCATCTTTCTCCTAATTAATAATTCAATGATCTTTGGAAAAGCACAATAAGATTGAAAACCTTAAATGGTGCATCATTATTTAGAGCTTTTCTCATCAGCTTCTTTAAAATTGTGTACAGCTTTTCCATTTCATTATCATTGCCAATACATTCATAGTCATACTTCAAAAGAAATAATGAACTTCTATTAAAAAAAAAAAAAAAGAAAAGAAAAGAAAAGAGACAATAATGGCATCGATCAAGAATATGTCATAATAGCGTGATAAACATCATTGCAAATTTTTGCTCATTAGTTCCTCTAATATAAATGAAACAATAATAATTTACAACATAACATGGAAAAAGAAAAAAATATATATTGAGATAAATACAAATATAATCACAAAATGAATAAAAAAGATCTTCATCTCTTTTAAGAAAGTTGTTATTGCAAAATCAGACCATTTAATTATCCCCATATAAAAGTAAAAACAAATTTGGGGATAAGAATAATTAAAGAAATGCAACAATAACTATAGAAATCTACAATCTTTAAAAAGAAAATTGGCAAAAATAAAATAAAATCTTGCTCCTTTAGAAAGTTAAATTTATCAAAATTTTCACAATTAAATATAAAAAAGAAAAATCATGGGCCATTTCTAATTTAAGTGACACAATACTAATTTACATAAAGTTCCAAATTTTATGGTCTAAATTTATTAAATTGCAATAAAGCAATAAAATTTACGTGAAAAAAACATAAATAGGAACAAAAACAAAAACCATGGTATGAGTAATTTATAGCAAAAACTATACTTGGTCTTTGCTTTTTAAATATGTAAATTCGTAGTCTAAGATAGGCTCTACAAGTGGTGTCACATTTTCTAAGTCTAAACTTGAAATGCCGCAAATAGGGCAAATTAAAACCCAAATAGACCCATAAAAATGTGATGCACAAAAAAGATGTACTTTTTGGAGGAAAATTTTTTAGAAATAGTTTCTTTTCTTAAGAATTTTCAATCAATATTATAGAAGTTGAACAATTGAGGGGAAATTTTTTTTTAATAGATGGGTTTTCTAATAAATGTGATTGGTGGATGAAAGAGAGAAGGGTTCGTAATATTCCAATATTAACAAGATATGAGTGGGAGAGAGAAAGATAGGACTTAGGTGAAGTTTCCTACTTTGGCCTTAAATATTTTTTAACTAAACTATTGTGATACATAATTTGATTGCTTTATTTGATATATTTATAGGCAAAATTATATATGAAAGTCCAAAACTTAATGTTTTAGTTTAATAATTTAGAAGATATAAAAAAAGAATAAATTGCAATTAAAGCAAGAATATTAGTCCCAAAATCTATGTGATTTTATGACTATTATCAACATATTTAATCAAGCATGGAACATAATTTTGTATATTTAAATAATAGTACATGAAGTATATACCTTTGTAATATCAATGTTGTGACGATATTTTAAATTATTTACTTGATCTATCGTTTTTATATTTACATAATTAAAGTTGGTTCATGCCTATGACCAACACCCTTCCAGAATCTTTGTGTATTGTTGAACAAGCACCAAAAGCCCAATGTTTGATTTTAATCAAATGGTTTAAAATGTGATTCAGTTCGATCTCACCTCTAAGCTCAACCATATACAACCCTATATACAACTAAACGCCGAATTACCTGCAAGTATCATGTACTCTTGACATGAACTTTGCATGAATTCAAAGTAAAGGCACAAGCAAAAACTTAAGTTTTAACATATGATAGTTTTTGTAAAATATAAATGGTAATCGTTCAAACATTACCTATTATTATTACCATGAGTTTATCACAAATATTTGTTCACACTAATTCATAATATGGCATTTTGCTACTACTTAATCTTTTTTTTTTTTTCCTTTGGTCAGGAGCGATGAAATAGTCACCCTAGATTGTCAAAAAATATGAACCACAGACAATTCATTTGTCATTTAAATTTTTTCTTTTTATAAATTTCTTTAGAATAACCCATTACTTGAAAGAGCCTTTAATTCATTAACATCTTTATTTAACATTCAAGTACCATGTTGGTGAGCCCTAATATGAATTTAGGCTCTTTTTATCACATATTGAACTTTATAAAAGCACGAATTACTTACGAAGCCAATCCCCATTAAAGGATTGTCTCTTTATGATAACCTCCATCATATCCCCGAAGAGCACCATAAAGATTCCTGAGGCGAGTCCTTGGAGTAGGAAGCTAGATCAAGGGTTGAACCGATCATTAATATTATAGTTTTTTCATTTTAATTGAAAGTGTAGTAATAAAAAGTAACGGTCATATATTTACACTATTATAAATGATAACTTTACAAGAATACAATTGAAAAAAAAAATTACGGATGGAAACATTAAATTAAGACAAAGAAAACTTTTATTCATATTCGTGTACCCAAATACTTTTCGACCCTTCCGTGGAAAAACCGACTTGAATTCGTGACACCTTTGGCCTCCCCATTCTCCATGTTCCCTTTGGAAAAAAAAAAAAAAAGAACAGCAATACGCCAAGCATTTACACCACAATTATGGAAACATTCATTCGGCCTCCAACCTGCGGTACAACTTTGTCCGCTCCTTGGTGGAAAAGAAAGAATTGACCCTTCAACCAATGGAACAAGAATAAGTAAAGCCATTCACCACGCAATGTACAAAGTGTAAGAAGGCGTTTTTCTTGTCTCTACCGATTAACATCTCCTTCTCATAGGTTCAGGACTTGGAAGTAAAATTAAAAATACATATTTATGTATATTACTTTATTTGATATATCAGTTCATATTTTGTTAATGTTAATATATAATCACTGATTAACAACAAAAGTAATCACAATGGAGTCCATTGCCTCATAAACTTTAAAAATGCATTATAACAACTAACGAGAAGCCTGATTATATACTTAGAAATAAAAAATTGATTTCTAAGTTTAAAAAAAAATTAGCAAGTAAATCAAAATAAATAAAGAAAAACAAATGGGTCCTACCATGAATATACAATTGATTGCTTAGCAAGTAAATCAAAATGGAGTAAGGAACTTAATTTTTGGGAACACGTTTCTTGACTTTCAATATGAATAAAAGCATCGTGTACCTACCAATGAAATCAGGCGTCTGGGACGTTTGATTTTCCCGAACTTTAAAAATATGCAATCTTAATTCCATTCACCCGTGAATTAAGAGTAAACACAATTAGGTTTGGTTTGATTTTTCTTTTGAACTAAACCAAAACCATAAAAATGCAATTTTGTTTTCTTTTAATACTTCAAACCAAACCATTTCACAACTTTCCCAAATTATAAAATTTCAATATGATTTATAGATTAAACCATATTTTTATTTTTAAAAATATTTATTTACATAACATGTGATCTCATATGAGTAATACTAAATTCATTTTACAATAATATATATTGATATCATAAAGAAATTGATAAAGTTAATGTTTAAGTAACTAACAAAATTCAAATGTGTAATATAACTAATTTATTTCTCAAGATAACATATATTATAAACATTAAGTCAACCTATATACATTTATGCTGAATTATGGTCATTAAATTTATATACGTATACTTTTTAATAAACATAAATTAATTTTTTTTAATATTATATTATAACAAAAGAATTTTTTTAGTTATAGGCAAAATACTATTATGTTTTGTCAAAACAGTTTAATTCGATTTTATCATTTAGTTTAAATAACTCTTCCAAATCAATTATAAATTTTTAGCTTGATTCAGATTGAAAAATTTGTAAAACAAATTGATAAAAAAAATTATATTCTTGATTTAGTTTAATTTGATTTACATATTTGCTCGGTTTGATCCTTTTTTTTTCCCACCCCCGATATTAATAAGTTAACCATTATTCGAGACGGAGTTGGAAATGAATAAAATTAATACCGATAAATAATTGAAACCGCCGAAATATATTTCATCAATTACCTAAATATATTCTGGCCGGTGGAGCCCGTTAGTCCTTTCCCTATGCAATGCACAACACAAGTGTATAAATATACGTTTTACCCGTTCTCAAATCACGTATCTTCTGCATCTTCTCTTATCATTCAGTTAAGCAAGAATGGCCGATCTTTTCACACCATCTAAGTTGGGTAATCTCCATCTGAACCATAGGTACTATATGTTTGTTGCATCCCATGATTTTTAATGAATAGTTTTCTCTTTATTCATTGGTAATATAGGTTGGAATATGGTGTTGGGTTTGTGATTGCAGGATTGTGCTAGCACCTATGACAAGATGTCGAGCGATAAATCACATTCCGCTGCCGGCTCATGTTGAGTACTATGCACAAAGGACTACTCCTGGAGGTTTTCTTCTCACAGAAGGCACAAGTCCTTCTGACACTGGCTACGGGTAAGTCGCTTCCTGCACTTCACAACCAGAATAACCGTATTCTTAAGGACCCATATTATTTGTTAACAAGTTGCTGTAAGAATCTGAAAGGGTATTTACACTGCAATAGAATTTACCTTTTTGCGGCAAAAGGAAGTTGGTGTGAAAACAATAGAATTCGGTACAAATAGTTTATTGCAGCGAGTTATGTCGTTGTAAATATTACGATGGCAACCCTCACAAGTGGGCATGTTAATGTCATAAATTTCCAATTTGTAGTCAGTGCTGTTGGTGCTAACCGTGTAGGAGTAAGAATTTCTCCAGCAATCGACTATAATGATGCTGTAGACTCTGATCCGCTCAACCTTGGTCTTGCAATTATTGAAGAACTTAACAAATTTCGACGTGGCTTTGGTTCAAACATCGCGTATCTGCATGTGACTCAACCGCGATTTACAGCTGAAGGGATTAAGCAATATGGAAAAGAAGGTGATGAAGAAAGGTTAATGAGAGCTTGGAGAGATGCTTATGAAGGCACTTTCATGGCTAGTGGTGGATTCACAAGAGAGCTAGGCATGGAGTCAATCACTAAAGGTGCTGCGGATTTGATATCTTATGGACGGCTCTTTATTTCCAATCCAGACTTAGTGTTGAGACTCAAAGAAAATAGTCCGTTAAATAAGTACAATAGGGAGACTTTCTATACTTCAGATCCAGTTGTTGGCTTTACAGACTATCCTTTCCTCCCAATCCATTAATTTTTGTGACTGGTTGAGTACATGAGAGTTGTTATAATAAGTGGTATACCAGGCTTTTATATGATACTCTTGATTTTACTCTTTTAATTTTGAATATTTTCTATGTAATTTGGTTGTTGATTGTTGCCAGAGTTGTTTATTTTGGCACTTGTTGATTTATATTGATGAAATTATTCATCTTTGCAATTAGACGCCGTCGTTCATTTTAAACTTCTTATAATCAGTATTCATGACTTTCGTTCATTTACATATTCAAATGAGTGTTGTCATATTGCAATTATTTCCAAAAAATTGAATGTTGCAATTTGCTAACGATGGGACAAATTATCTTCTCTTTCCCATTGTCTCGGTAAATCTATTGGCTAAATATTCAGTAGTAAATACCAGGTTTTCAAATTATAATATTTTCCTATAGATAATTAATTTCTGTTGACGTTAAACATTGAATTTCTTAAATAATTGCTCTCTTGACTATTGGTGCTTGGAATCTAAAACCAACAACTAGAAAAAGGATGAAATTAAAGACGGTGGTTGATGTTGTTCGTATCAGAGAGGGCTTTATTTTTTTTTTTAATTATTATTATTTTTAGTTATGGCACGTAGGCCTGCTTCATATAGAGGTACTTTTTTCCATTTGTTCACTTATAAGTTGCAATTAGGAACTCTTCCGATATTGTAATATATTGAAAGTAATATATTACGCAACTATCACAAGCAAGAAAAATAAGAATTTTACATGTGGGAGTACATATTGTAACCGTAACATGTAACTGTACCTCATGTTTTTCCTGACATTGTGGTTAAAATATTAAATGAAATATTAAAATCCTAGATTTTATTTTGTCTTATGTCTTTGTGTTGTCATTTGATTTTAGATTTTATGCAACCCGCTCAAAAAAATACAAATGATCCACTGGCAAAAAATTTAATCTGAAATAATCCCAAAAAGAACAACTAAAAAATGACAATAATTATGAACACTCAGAAAAAGAAAATATTTAGAGCAAGATTATGGACCAAACTAGACCGTAAACCAACCGATCAAGGGAACCGGCCCAGCTATTACCCATGCTCTAATATGAATTGTCCGTGGTCCATATGTAAGACCAAATGTCCCTGTTTGTCCCTCTTTGAATTACACCTTTCTACATCCCTATCTTTTGGAACTAGTAATCATGCACACCTCATCAAAGATCTAGAGTCTAAGGTCATATGGGTCTTCTTCTCCTATGAAAGGTATGGCCATTTCTTTGTAAATGGAGTAATCTTTTTTGCCTAATACAGTGAAGATTTGACCATTAAAAATGAATTTGACCTTTTAGTGAAGGCTAGAGAGAATGGCTAGTATTGCATGGATCTAAGGTTTCCCAAAGAGCAAGTTAAAGGACCTTAGGATGTCTAAGACTTGGAAAGGGATTCTAAATAACTATGGGTTGATCTCCACCATTAAGTCAATTTTCCTTACAATTTTCCTCTTTGAACCATCAAAAGCTCTCGCTGTGGTAGAACTTGGCTTAATGTTAGCTGCATCAACTCCTAGTAGTTTAAGAGTAGCTAGAGGGCATACGTTAAAGGAGAACCCCTTATCAATGAGGACTCTAGAAACAATCATGTTATTGCCTTTTACTATTATGATAAGTGGTTTGGTGTATTGATTACCTTCTTCCCTCAGTTCCTCTATTAAACAGGATATATGATCAATGGCAAAAATGAAATTGACAATATGTCCCAATTTTTCAGTAGACATTCCCTATGGCACCTTAACCTCCTTCAAAGTCCTAAACAAGGCTTCTTTGTGAGGCTCGAAAGTGAGTAGAAGACCCATAAGGGATATTTGAGCTGGGGTCTTTGATAATTGGTCCATGATTTTGTATTCACTGGACTTAATCATCTTTGAAAAGGTTGTCATCTTTTCTTCTTCTGCTTCCGGCTTTATGACTTCATTGCTTAATTCACTAATTTAAAGCTTTTTTGTAGTCTTTTCTTTAAGATTGTAGACCCTCCCTGACCTACTGATTCCTCCAATGATAGAACTCAGAGATTTTTCTTGATTAATCACCTCATAATTAAATATCGTAGCTTTATAAGTTTTAGGTGCTAAGGGAATATGGAAAGTATACTTCTTAACTTTTGGGATTTTTTGCTCTTTCACAAGCTCTTTGTAACATTTTAGGAGTATTGGTTTAAAGTCAAGTCTTATCATGTTAATTATTTGATCATTCTTCTTTTCATTTTAGGGGTGGTATTCCTCTTCAAAATCTGAACCCCAACCACTTGGAGTAAGCTCATCATGAATCGGCAGTTAGATAAAGTAGTCAATAAAATAATCAAACTTCCCTAAATGTTGCCTTAATAAATCAATCATGGGATCACTTACAAGCCATCTTCTTTTTAATTCTTTTTTAGTTGTTAATTTGTCAGGCTTAGGAACTAGCATTTCCCAAATGTATGCTGCTTGAATTTTGCCTTCCAATAACAATTAAGAAAAGACTAACTTGGCTTGTATTCTGTTGCTTAGATTGACTAATAGTAGGAAGCCAGCTTATTGCAAGTTCCACATTATATGTTCTATTAGCAACTTATCTAAATCAACTTCCGGTTCAGGTGCTTCTGAGGTGATCATGTTGATAGCAAGGCCATGATTGGGAAGTAAGTTATTGTTGACATTAGGAGTGGGTGACTTAATAAAGTCTAATTTCACTACTCCTGCATCAATTAGATCCTAGATCTTATTTTAAGCCTCTAGTACCTGTTTGTTGAATGTCCTACCTGCCCCATATAGTATTCACATTTGAGGTTGAGGTCATAGTTTCTAGGTTTTGTATCTTTCATTAGGGATTTCAAAGCTGATTAGATTATCAACTTTGAGGCTAGCAAACACTTAGATCAATGGGACTATGATATGAGTGGATTGTTTAAGAGGTCTGTTGATTTAGGGTTGGTTGTATGGTTGTGGTTGGATTAAAGTGTTTGGTGTTTAGAAAGAAAGGTGAGGGGTTAGTCGATTGTTCCTATTGGAATTAACCATGCCAATGGTGGTTTCTTTTCCTTTGATGTTATTCAAAGGTTTGAATGAGGTTGCTCTGGATATTTCATTGACAAGTAATTTTTCAGAAGTGATAGCATTCTCGATCCTACATCCTGCTGCTACTACTTCTATGAAGCTTGAAGAGGTCTGCCTAATCAAGTGAGTGAAATAGGGTTTCTCCAATATATTGATGAAGATGGATGTCAATTCCTTCTCGAAGATTAGAGTATTAACCCTTGCAACCTGAGCTCGCCAACACTAAGCATATTCCTTGAATGACTCATTATGTTTCTTATGGATACTTCCTAAATCCCACATTAAGGGAGCAACCTCAATGTTGAATTTGTACTGCTCGTAGAATAATCGAGCTAACCTTTCCCAAGTGTTGATTTGGTTGAGGTCTAATTGCACATACCAAGTTAGGGCAGGTCCAATGAGACTATCCTAGAACGTTTGTACCATTAGTTGACCGTACTGTACATATTTGCTCATTTTTCGAACATATAATCCGATATGCATCTTTGGACATCTAGTGCCATTGTACTTCTCAAATTCTAGTGCTTTAAACTTTTTGGGATAAGTGGCAACATCAAAACTATCAAGTCGGAGATACCAATTGGCTTGTATCCATCTAGTCCTTGAAGAGTTCTTATTTTGTCAGCAAATTATTAGTAAAGTTTTCTCTCCATCTCTTTTTACCTTTCCTCCATTTGCCTTTGCAGATTTTCAAGATGATACAAGATTCGAACTCCTAATTTAGTTTCCATATCAAATGTGGGATTGATCATAGGGTTGATTTCTTCATTTTTGGGAGGTGGAATTTCAACATTTTTTCCTTTCTGCCCCTTTGAATTGCCTTCTTGATTCAATTGAGTGGATCGCAAGAGAATAAGACTTTCCACCAGAAACTTGACTTGATCATTGAGATTATGCACTGTTTGTTCCAATGAAATCATTCTTTGATCAGCAGCATTGTTAGTGGTGTTGTTGTTGCTTAACATGTTAGCTCTAGAACAAGTGTTATATGGACCTCTTATGGGGTTCTATTGTTTAGACACTATCTTAAAACCTGTTTGGATCAGCACTGTAGTGTTTTGTTAGTGCATTATATATATGTATATATAATATATATATATATTTATATATATATATATATATATTATGAAGATGAATACATACATGATTCAAGTAGATGCAAGTATGGTAATTAGCAAGTAACCGTTAAAGCAAAAAATCATTGAAATTTTATTAAAGTTACGAATCTCAAATTTTTTATTACATCATGAAAGAACAAAATAAAACAAAACAAAACAACCTAATGTCTAATTTTTCCAATCTTTTTGGCTTTTCGTTCTTGCAATGGCTTCCTTTTCTGTGCCTTCACTTAACTAGTTGGGGTTTCTAACTCTTTGATCTTTTGATGAGCTATCCTTGGTTAGGCTTTTAGAGCTTTATTTTATATATATATATATAGGACTCTTTGAATCTATTCTTCTAAGTATCTGCCTCAATCTCAACACAATCAAATCGAACCTCCATTAGATCTTACACTTGTTCCATATAGGTTTTCATCTCTAGGCATGGATTACTTGGTGCAGGATGTGTGATATCGGGAGCTCGATAGATTCTCTTGCTGATCTTATATAGTTGATTGTTGATGAAATCCCCGGTGTCCCGATGTTTTCAACTTCGCCTTCAAATTCTCCTAAATCAATATTAGGACTTTCAATTTAGGATTCCCATAAAGCCTTTATTCCTAATAACTTAGCTACCTTATCAGCAATTATCATGTTAGGGTTTTAATACTCAAATGTAATTGACTACAGTGATGGTTTATGGACTATATCCTGAATAGTGTCAAATTGATGCACTACTAAGTGTAGATGGTAGCTTGTACACCAATTAAGCTTGATTAATGGAATTTCTTGAAAATCTTTGCACTTTAGGATGATTTTGTTGCAATTGTTCCATCTGGCAGTCTACAGGATGTCAACCATAGTAAAACTTTCAAGTATCTCGACCCAAAAGTAGCTAAGGATGTCATAAGGTAATTCCATTCTTTCTCCACAAGATTCAATGAGATCGATCTGATGAGCCAATGACCGTCTAATCATGTTCAACCTAAAGCATTTGATGTGGCTTACAACCAAATTAGGATAAGGTTGATGCTGCTTCTGAAAATGGCATGCCTTTTTCTCTTTACAAAGTTCAAGTTGAGAATTTGTTCAACTAAGAGAGCAAGAATATAGGATTTCCCTTCTAGAAACTGGGCCACCATCTCAGCTACCCTATAATAAATGTAAAAGACCCCAGTAGGAAAAAGGAGAGTTCCAAATGTTGATAGTATATAAGCATAAACTCTATTTTGTTTGTAATTTTTGAAGTCTCCACATAGGATGTCTTTTCGATCTTTGGCATCATATTGGGCTCCAAACCATGTTTGCAATTCTATTAGATGGATACAATGCCCATTACACTTTACTAGTACTTCATTAATTATTAATTTACAGATTCCCCACAGCATGTTGAAAATTCTAGTTGGCCTTGATTCTAGATTTTGTACATATACTCTATTTACCTATGGAGGGGCATAGAGGAGTTAGGTATATTCCTCTATTGTTGGTGTGATTTCATGTAGGCCAAGGAAAATGCTATGAATTCTGATTTCTAGAAATGTATCACGGCCCAAATTAGGGAAATGTTGGCCTCAATCTTCATGAGAGATAGAATTGACCCAATCTTCTTGTTAATGTAAGCCTGTTCTTTAGGATGGTAGAGGGTGAACCAGAAATCTAGTATGAGCTTTGGGTCTAGCAGTTTCTTAATGCTAGCCATCTAGAAAATTACAACTCAAAATCTTTTGTTACAAAAGTTCCTAATTTACATTTTTCTATTAAAAAAATACATCTCTAATTACAATATTACTTTTACAAGGAATTACTTCAAAACTTGTATTTGTAACTTTGTTTCACATCACTTTAGCATTTACTTGCCAATTTACGACTTCATGTATGCACAAGGTAGGCTCTAAAAGTTCCCAAACTCTATAACCTCTCATATTTTCAAAGAAACGAATCATGAGCTACATTAAAGTTTAAGTGGGGTAGCTCATTTGGCCCTGAGCAGCGGTCATTCCACTACACTCGAAACTTACATGATGGCTCCCCTCTTATGGTCCTAAGACGGTCCAGGTTTGACCATATTTAACACACATTGAAAATAAATAAATCTTAGTTCTACATAAACAAAAGTTAGTACAAAATATTATAATAATAATAATAATAATAAAAATTCAATGAATAATCCTAAAAAGATATTATTTATTTTTTGAAGGTTTAAGTGGCTAGCCCACTTGAGGTCTTTAGTGGAATCGTCATCCTATCAAGCCTAATTTATTTTCTTCTTTTCTTTTCTAATATGATTTACAATAAACCTTATGCTCATTTAATATAAACCCTCAACTAAGCTTAGAAAAAAAAATCATTTTTTTTAAAAGAGGGAGTTGCCACTTGATTATAATCGAGAAAATATAAAGTCAGAATTAATAAAGCAATATTAATTCTAACTTGGCTACTAATAAAAAAATTAGAAAAAAAAAGAAAAAAAGCCAATGATTCTATGCTCGGGGGCTATCTTTTTTAAAATACTATGGTTACCACTTTAAACCTTCCAAGATTAAATTCTATTTTATTAACTTTTTAAAAAACTAGAATAATTAAATATATATATAGAATAAAAAAAATTATTGCTTGAGGTTGCCCCATAGGTGCCTATGTATCCACTATATAGGATCAGATCGATCATAGTTCATAAAAAAATTATTATTATTATTATTATTTATTTAGAGACCAAAACTATTTATATAAAAATACAATTTTTTTTAGATTTTTTTTAGCTCTAAAAAATATTATTATTTATATATATTATAGAAAATTCTAAAATTGTAAGAAAAAAAATAGGAAAAATGTTTTTTTAACACTTTTTTTAAGGAATTTTTTTTCCTTACCATAAAAATAAAGAATTTTTTTATTTTTTTAATAAATAAAAATTTTAGTGGAAAATATATATATTTTATAATAATGATAATAATAATAATAAAAGAAAAAAATGAATGACGAACCTGTGGTGTTACTGATCAGCATTGGAGATGGCGACTTTGGTGCCAACTGCAATAGCAACCTCTGGCGAAGCTTCCAACGACCGAAAATGGCGGCAAAGACGTCATCGAGAGAAGAGAAGAAAGAGAGAAGAAAAAAAAATGAGAACGTAGAGAGAGAAAGTAGAAAAATTTTGTTTTTTGAAGTGAGAATCGCCCTTCTTTCTTTACCAATGCCTTTCACAACGTCCCTTTTATACTTCCTAAGCTCGAATTAAGCATGGAAAGTCAATTCCCGCAATAAATTTTTTATTTTCAAATTAATGGGTTTTGATCGATTGATACACAAATCCCATGAAATTTGTTTAGATTTTCGGTAAATCATTGATTGGGTTTGATTCCTTGTGCGTAAAATAGCATTTAGAAGCTTTGATTTGCATTAATCAAGTCTAATCTGGTGAATTTGCTTGGTAGGAAAGCTTATTTTTTTCGGTCTTTAGACCCAATTTTGACCGCATCAATGAATGAATCAAGACATGTTAAAGGGCTCTATCCAAAGTAACTCAAGTGATCTACACGATTTCAGCATTATTTTGGTGAAATCATATGGAAAACATGGCCAAAAATGGCTAGAAACTAGGCTTCTTGAAGAGGAAAATCACAAGAAATCAAGTGAAAGGAGGAAGAAGATGATCTACAATATTTTTGGTCGTCCAATGGGGGGCTGCCACGTGTCTAGGTAAGGGAAAATTTTTTTGAATGTTTTTGTGTCTACTAGGGATCGGACTTAGGTTGTCCACATATTGTGCATGTGTACTTTCCAACAAGCTATTGGCATATGCCTCTATCTTATTATGCAATCAAATTGGATTTGTTTCCATTTTTCTTTCCCTTTTTTATATTATTATTATTTTTTAAAAAATAAAATAAATAATAATAAAATATATAAATAGATAAATATATATAATGAGCAAAAATTGTGTCTACAACTACAAATATTAATGTAGTTATGCTTAACTTGCTCTCTTTTTCAATACTCTATGATCTCATATCATTCTATATGTTGCTACCTATTTCTATACATTGAATAGACAAAATTAAGTACTAGACTCATGCTTTTATGCTACACTTTTGCTACATTTGCAAAGTGGTCTTATATTCTAAGTTCATTAGAATGAAGTAGTAAATGTATTATGGTTATCTATTTGCTTACCATAAAAAAAAAAATGGTATATCTTCTAATTGGAGGGAGAAGTGTGGTTCTTGAAAGGAAAATGCCCTATGTTGTAGTGAGAATATGGGAATGGCATATACTATCCACTGACAATTAATGTGTGAAAAATTAATTTGTTGTAAATATAAATGGGAATTTCCAATATGTGAATTATCACATATACTATCTACGACAATTGAATTACCACAGGACACCATGGTAGTGTTTGGTTGGCATTGGAATCCGGCACTGGACTGGACAAAATTTGTTGCCCTTCGTTTGGTTACCATCCTTGAAGCAAGTACTAGACTAAACACGAATATGGTACTAGACTA
Organism: Laguncularia racemosa; assembly: GCA_037954665.1. NCBI lineage: Eukaryota > Viridiplantae > Streptophyta > Magnoliopsida > Myrtales > Combretaceae > Laguncularia > Laguncularia racemosa. The sequence continues at coordinate 3,262,063 of JBBMOL010000087.1, forward strand.
AATCAGATATATTAGTACCGTGTATAATTCGGGACAAAAAATTCGGCATTGGATTGGACAACCCAATATTTGTGAAATTCCGAAATTGGCCCTCAATTATCTCGTTTTACTTTCCCTTCCGTATTCCATCTGCAAAATTTAGGTATTCCGTCACTTTCTTCCTTCACTGTTCTGCATTTTTTTCTCCCATCGTGCAACTGCTTCAGAGGAGGAACAACGACATCTCATCAGCGCCGGTCCTTCCACCATCAGGTTTGTATGCTTCCATCTCTTCTCAAATCCTTCCTTCCTTGTCTTGCTTAAGGGATAGGGTTTAGGTTAATGGATTTTGATTTAGGTTTTAGGGTTAGGGTTTAGGTTAATGTTCCTCGCAGCTGGTTGATCATGTCGTTAGCAACTGTCAAGTCGCTAATTAGGTTGCCGGTCCTTCTCTCGTTAAGGACATCAAAAGGGCGGTTTTGATCCCCATTGTTGTACGGTCTCGGGTCGATCATTTTGTGGAAGCACAGATGCTGGAACCAGTTGGGGTTGACTATGTCGACGAAAGCAAGGTACTTTCGATTGCGGATGGGGTTGCCATGTTTGTATACACATCATCCTGTTCGTAATGGTATTGTAGAATAATGAAGTGTAATTAGGTGGACTATAATCGATGGCTTGTGTTTCATCTGACAACAGTTTGTGTACTGCCTTATTCCTCATCAACATATCATGGTAGTGGCATGTTACTGCCTGAGGGTAATAGTGGTTGACGATTTGCGTGTTGTGTTAATGTTAGTAAAACTAATACTAGCAACTTTTGTGGCAGATATGGCTTTTTCTAGAAATGTTGGTTTGCTTTTTCGCATTTTGCGGGTTTGCATTGAGGAGAATTAGGGAAGGTGCTGCGATAATTAGGACACAAGGTGATCTGCTAGGTTCTGTAATGGGAGAGATAAGGATGTTGAACAACATGGATGAGGATGAGGTTTTTGCGTTCTCGAAAAGGATCGGTGCCCCTTATGATCTCATCGTGCAGACGAAACAAATGGGGCGACTTCCCGTTGTGCATTTTGCTGCTGGAGGTATCATGACACTCGTAGATTCTGCACTTATGATGCAGCTTGGTTGTGATGGTGTGTTTGTTGGACTGGATGTTTTTAACTACCTTGATCCGTATAAGCGTGTGAGGGCAATTATAAGGGTTGTTAGGCATTATACGGATCCAAGGGAGTTAGCCGAGTGTAGTTCTGGGTTGGAGGATTCCAAGGCTGTTAGGCATTTGTTATACAATCTTTTTTGTGTTAAAAGTAGTTCGTCTTGCAGGTGATTCGCGTAATCATAGGGCATATAGATTTTATGTTCACGTTCGTCATCTTGACTAATAATGTGTTAGTAATGTGTCGGAGTATAATTAGGCTGTTAAGGAGAAAAGGCAAAAACAGGTACTTGAAGAGTCTGTTGAAATGCTAAGCAAACAGCTTCGCAAAGTAAAGGAGGAAAGTAGAATAGTGCGACAGAGAACCAAAGTTCATCATGAGCAAAACAGACCGGTAATGGAATTGCTCCAGCAGTGATGATGAGATCGATTTTTCGGCCATGTGATGAGACTCCAAATGCTATTATTTCATGTGTTGCTGGAGCTATCAATTATTGAGTCAGCATATATAACCTTTGTTGCTTTTGCTAATGTATAAGGGTTCTTTTAAATTAATATTGACATGGAGATGAACATATTTTTGTGCAACCTGTTTCTACCTTTTCTCCTTAACAGCCTTGTTTTTATACCAGTTAAGTTGTAATTCATGAGTTGTAATATCTTTTGTCCGAGTTTTCTCATGACTCATTGTTATAAGTTTTACTTGAAGGAATGTAGTGTGTGGCTATCTTACAAATTTACTCAAGTGCAATTCAACTACAGGTGAGTTGAACTTGAATTTTAAGTCATTTGAATATTTTAATTAAGCTGGAGTTTTATGATATTTGAGCTCAAAATTTTAAATTTGATTGAGTCTGAGCTTTGATTCTTTTGCTTGAATTCCATGACTATACGTGATCTTGATTTGAAACATTTACAGCTCTAGTGTATAGAAGCATGTCTTATCATCGATCTTTTATCTTCATTAAGTTTTATGGGATCCTATTTCTTTAGACTAACCTGTCAATGCCGAAGGCACATGATAGCAATGTTCTTGATTTAGGTTTATTGTGAAATAGAAAAGGAATGCGCTTTCATCCATATAACTACTGTCCTCATTACTAGTAAGAGTTTACATACTTGTAACATGAGATATGTCATCGTGGACATCAAAATGGTAGGACAACTAAATCTTCAAGCAACCTAGGAAAAGATATTGTTATAGAGGAAGAACGAACCCCTTGATATCACTATCTAGAGGAGGAAGGGACAACCTCATATTGCTGTCTACAACCAAACAGAGCCTAGTCTTCAAGGAGAGCTACCGACACCAAGCCATTTTGTCCTTTGCTCCCTAGGATCTTCCTGGAACTGAAACTTCCAACCTCGTCTTTCTTACCCTTCTCCACCACATTTGGGTAAACCTGAGAAGATGCGCTTAGAAGATACAATGCCTACTTTAAGAGCATTAACTCATCCCAATTAACATATATACACTCAATGGACCACTCGGCCATCCTGACTTTATTGATATTATGTAGCATATGATGTTGTCCATTATGTTTTGTATTACGAAAATGATCTTTCGATCCCCAATGTTGCACTTATGGGTCTTTCCTTTGATATTTCCTATAGATCATGGATCGGCATGGATTTCTGATTTGTCTTCTTGGATGGAGAGTCTATATGAATATGCTTACAATGGCGGCAGCTAGTTTCTATTATGTAAACTTTCTTTGAATAGGAGAGTAGAAGGGTGTATTAATGAGCAGCAATAGCTAGATATGAAACACTCGAGAGGTGATTGATTCACTCATAATGGAGTGATACAAATTGTTTATAGGAGTAAGGATGTGTAGGAATAGTTTTGCACATCTTTGTGAACTCATTAGGGTACAAGGGGAATGTTGTAATGGAAGAGCAACGGTTGAAGAACAAGTTGCAATTTTTCTAAACATCCTTGCACATCATACAAAAAATAGGAGTATTCAAGTCAGATTTCGTAGATCAAGTGAGACTGTTAGTAGAAATTGCTATCAAGTGTTAGCTGCTGTGTTAAGGTTACAAGATATCCTACTTGCAAAACCCAACCCAGTACCAGAAGATTGCATTGATGAACGGTGGAAATGGTTTAAGGTAATACAATTAATCTTTTCGAAACCTTCAGTTAATCAACGATGGTCATGATTACTTATATTACAATACAAATTTATTTATGTTTCTTTAGGAACATATTAGGGTTGCCTTGGAGCATTAGATGGTACATACATTGCAGTTACGACACCAGTTGCAGATAGACCTAGGTATCGAACAAGGAAAGGGCATCTTGCAACGAATGTCATGGGTGTATGTGATCGTGACATAAAATTTATCTACATATTAGCTGGCTGGGAAGGGTCTGCATCAGATTCTAGAGTATTACGTGATGCAGTCATTCGATCTAATGGATTGAGAGTTGCACTTGGTAAGCATTTTAAAAAAGAAAAATGTTTTCATTTTATCTATCCAGTTGAAATTTTTCATGTAAATTTATGTGGTCACATTTCATTGTAGGTTCATATTATCTAGTCGATGGTGGATATTCCAATGCACCAGGATTCCTTTCCCCTTTTAGAGGGAGGCGTTATCACATTCAAGAGTGGGCTACAAGTTAACGTAAGCCTCAAAATCGTGAGGAATTATTTAACTATAGACATGCAAGGGCAAGAAATGTTGTTGAGAGATGTTTTGGAATTTTGAAGAAACGATGGGGTATTCTAAGGAGTCCATCATTTTATCCCATCAAAATACAATGTCGAATGATTCTAGCTTGTTGTCTATTACACGACTTCATTCGAATGTACATGCCACTGGACCCATTCGAGCACGCAGTAATTGAAGGAGATGAAGTTCCAATTGGAGAAAATGGAATTGATGCAATTGAAACAATAGAACCTACTGAGGCATGGACTGAGATGAGGAATACCTTAGCACAATAGATGTACGATGAATGGAGAGCCTGCCATAGGAACTAGAATGTCACTGATTGTTGTACTTTCTTTGATTATGTATCTTGGATCAGTGTCAGTACTAATTTTTCGTTATTTTTATATTATTGAAATCATTTGGTTGTCCAATTTTCAATTTTATGTTGTAATGTAACTTTGAAATATTCTATCCACTGTTTCTATGCATGAATTACATTTTATTTGTTTGGTTTTTGCCTTACACTATGGATTCGTTTACAGTCATGGATAGTAGAGATAAAAAAATTAGACGTTCTTGGAGCCAAGTTGAGGAAGATACGTTATTGATGGTGCTGGAGGAGTTAGTCGTTGAAGGATATAAAGGAGAAAATGGCAGCTTTAAGAATGGGGCGCATGAAGAAGCTTTAAAAAGAATGAAAAGCCACATTCCAGAATCAATCTCAATGTCAGGCAAATTGTTAACAAAATGAAGAGGTGGTCAATGAAACTGGCAGAGGTTGTTGACATGATAAATACTAGTGGATTTGGGTGGGATGATGCCAAAAAATGTGTTATTATTAATAATGATGCAGTTCTTGCTGAATACATAGAGGTAAAATCAACATTATGTTTATTTTGAAATAAGCTCATTTTTTATACGTTAATTCTTTGTTGTTATAATAACTATTTCTATTGTTTTGTAGAAACATCCGAAGGTTGCTAATCATGCCAACAACGAATTTAAAGAGTTTGAAAAACTTCAAGGAATTTTTGGAAATGATAGAGCAATTGGCAAAAGAGCTGAAACACCAGCAGATGTGATACAGGACTTGCAAACTGAGGGTGAGGATACTTTTGATGAAGAAATGGAGTCAGAACAAGTGCCACAGTCTACTAAAGCCTCCAGCTATGCCTCACGTGATCCATCTGTGCGACCAACTCGCAAGCGTTCGATGGCAGAATATGCTGCAGAATTTATATCTACGTTTCAACAAAGCATTAGAGATGTTAGGAGTGATTTTGCTTTACTTGCAGGAAAAATTGCTAATCCTCTTAGGGACAATATTGTTGCAGAGTTGAAAACGTTAGGATTATCGGAAAATGAAGAGTTGGATGTTCTTATGCAAATGGCGACAAATCCACAATATGAGAAGTTTTTTTGGAGGCTCGAAGGAGAACAACGCCTAGCATTTGTTAGGCGAATTATTGGTTGATATAAAACATGTTTGTAGTATTTATGTAATTGAGACTTCTTTCATTGGCTTTGTATTATCAAACCTCTCTACCCTGGTTTAGTAGCTTGTATGGTTAAACCGGTTTTTGGATTTTGTAGAAGTTGTAACCTCATGTATCTCCTGCAATAGAGTTGGTCAGGTTTTCTATCAGATGTAGTTGGCAGGTCATAATCATAAAAACTACTTTGACTTGTTTAAAGTGGTTGATGGATATGTGGATGGTTCAGTGTAAAAGTGTTTCATGTTTTCAGTGACATATTCAAAATCATAAATAATGTATTATTTCATTAAATATAACATATTTCCTATAATATTTAATATTATATATTAAACCTTCAAATCATTTTTTTTATAATAATATGAAATATATAAAAATAACTATGATATAAGAAAAATTGGCAAAATTGTCAATTTTATTCTGTCCAGTCCAGTATTTTGCAATTTCAAACACTAGACAGCACAAAAGCTTTCTCCAGGGCAAAACAGTCAAATTACCTATGTTCAATCCAGTACTTTGCAATCCAAACACTGGACAGCACAAAAATCCTTGTCTAGTACTGAACAAACCAAACATGGTACAAAATTTTTTTTGTTCAGTCCTTCTTTTTTAGTCCAATCCAGTACTCCTTGTTCTGTCCAGTACCAGTAACCAAACGGTACCCATGTAAGTATTTATGTGGCAATATAATCCTCGTAAATGATAAAAAAGGACTTGTCTCCTTTTTTCCCTCAAAATTTTCCATTTATTCCTGTTTGGAACATAAAGGACTGCTATTTTCCTCACTCTGTTTGACTTTGTTAGGATTACGATTTGGGTTCATTACATTGTCTATTATCATTATTTCCCATCGATGTTTACTAATATTGGATATGATTACATATTTATACAAATTTATTTATTTACATATTTATTTTGTGTTTCATTTTAGAAAAAAATGATACTTTTAACCACTACCTGTGGAGAGCAGCTTCATTGACATTTTTGGTTTCAAAACCATCAACACCAAGTGAGCCATTTTCTTTCTTTATATTTGTGCTAATTGTTGTTTCATGTGTACATTTATTTTGTGTTGATGAATAAAAATTTATCCTATTTGATTTGGTACTCTGTCGAAGTATCCAGCAATAAAGGATCAATTAGAAGAAGGTCCATTTTTGCACTTTTCATCGGGCCACCCTCTCAGATTTTTTCCGAGAGACAATGGGAGTATATTAAATCCTTAACTGATTGTATATTAAATAACATATTAGTGCATTTTTAGATTTAGCATCTACTAAGGATGAAACCAAACTGTTTAACAGCACTTTTTTCCAAACCTCGAAATGTGAGAAATCGCAAGTCATCCTTTCTTTCCTTGATATCTGATATTGTATGTTGCAGTTAGCATTTTGCTGAGTACCTATAATTTCTTCAACGGCATTAGACTGAGTCATGTAATACAATTGCACTTTATGTTCTCTACTCCATAAGAAATAGAGGTAACCAGGGCCCACCCTGCCTCTCGTGTCTGTGTTGGAGATATGTTGACATTCATGGTAGCAGCTATAGAAGTAGATATGAATGAAAATAAAGGAATGTTTTATTCAGCACCTATTACTATAATGTCAATAAAAGATTTTGTTAAATACTTTAGAATAGGATTAGATCATCAACTGCTCAACTTAACTCCGAATCCTTGCTACCTCTGTGACTCTATCCTCAACTACTCATCAACGTGTTAAACACATTTTCCTTTGTTGGCTGATGCTACTTTACTTAGCCAAAGCGCCATGTGAACTAGAATCGGGAGAGGATTCATAGTTCAAAGTGAGCTTTACAAACCAGACAATGCCTGCGAGGACAGAAAAACAGAGGAAGCAGGGTGACGTCTTATAGTCTTATATCTGTCAATTATGTTGGTACTAGTACAACCAAAATCCTCAAATAAGAGAGATGAAAAGAATGATACTTTTGATTTAAATAATAATGAGCGAGAATAAGAAGAATCAAGATTGATGGATGGAAATATTACAACGAAAGTGTTGTTAAAGCTGAAAAAAGGGTTATAGCATAATAAGTGTTAGTAGCTCTACATTTGGTTGAAGTTTAATGTAGATAATTGATTGAGATTTGGTTTTTGGTAGGAATAAATATATTTCTAGTTTCAATATTTTTTTATTTGAATTTTAACATTTTTTATTTTTTTGTTTTCAGTATTTAATGGTTTTGTCAAAGACCAATTAGGTGCACATGTTTTTTTATGGAATAACTTACCACAAACATTAACACTTACATAGTATCATCTAGCTATTAAAGGTAGGTATGGTTGCAATTTAGTTTTTTTTTTTTTTCAAGTCAAACCAAATTGTAAAATACAATTCGATATCTTTATATTATGGCATATGACAATAGTTGTTACATGTTTAGGATGAGTGGAAGGAGGTGGCACGTGTCACATGATCGTAATTCTTTAGAATATATCGAAAGGTATGGAGTTTCCTTGAAGTAGTCGTGCACCATCATCGAGATTCAAATGGATTTATCCATTGTCCATGTCAAGATTGTCTTAATCATGAATGGTTGCCAATAGAGGCCATTGAGGCATCACATATTGATAGGTTAGAGCATAAATACTCAAGTATGAATGGCTTTAGGATTATTAACAATCAAGCAAGTGTGCAAGACCCACCGACAATGGAAGAAGTCATATGTGATAATGGCCATACATTTGAGGATGATTCTAATCATTAGATATTAGATGATTTAGCATGTAGCGGTAGTGACTTTAAAGATGATATGTTGGAGTATAACAGAGGAGATAAAATTGACATGGATACGTAGAGTGGCTTATTTGAAGAAGCTAGACATGAGGTCTATCCAAGATGTAACAAATTTTCATTGTTATCTGCTGTAATACAAATGATGCATTTTAAGGTTGATGGTTGACAATTAGTATAGAGTTTCAACAATTGGCTTAGTTTTGTTAAAAGTATATTACCAAAGGGGGAAATACTCCCAATTTCCTATTATGAGTGTCAAAAAATGTTATGCCAATTAGGTGTGGATGCTAATCCTATTCATGCATGTAAAAATGACTACGTCTTATTTAGGAAAGCATTTAAAGACTTAGATTATTGTCTACAATGTAACCATTTGATGTGGGTAGCAAAGACTAATGAGAATAAGAAGAAAACTCCTATAAAGGTTTTATGGTATTTTCCATTAATACCACGTCTTCAATGATTGTTTATGTGTAGAAAAACAGTACCTCTAATGAGATGGCATAAGGAGGAGTATGTTATTGAGGAAGATGGGACAAGGGTGTGCCATTGAGGATAATGTTCTAAGGCACCCTTCAAACTTAGAAGCATGAAGGGATTTAGACCAAAAGTTCCCTGATTTTGTATCTAATCCAAGGAATGTATGGTTGGGACTTGCAATAGATGGATTTAATCCATTTGGTAATTTGAGTGCCACATATAGTTCATGTCATGTTATCTTATTTCTCTACAATGTGCCACCATGGACTTATATGAAAGAGCTATATCTTTTTATGTCTTTGCTAATACCGAGTCTTATATCACCAAGCAACGACATTGATGTTTCATTATAGCTGTTGATCAATGAGTTGAAGGAATTGTGGGTAAAAGGAGTAAAAACCTTTGATGTTATCTTGAGTCGATCATTTCACATGAATGCAGCACTATTATGGATAATCCATGATTTCCCTACATATGGTGATGTATGAGGTTGGATCACAAAAGGCTATAAGCTTGTCCTATTTATAATGTGAATGTGACTAGTGGGCATACACAAAGTAAATTTCATTACATGGGACATTGGTAGTTTTTATTAATGAACCATAGGTAGCATTGTGAAAAGATGAAGTTCAATGGAATCGGGGAAAAGCATATGGCTTCTAGGCTATTTAGCAATGAAGATATTTTGATGCAATTGAATCGGTATGAGCATGTCATCTTGAGAAAGACAACTAGCCATAGGAAGAGAAAGAGGTCAAATGATGAGCCTAATTGGTGTAAAAAAAGTATTCTTTTTGAATTTCCTTATTGAGATAGACTAATTATAAGACATAACTTAGATATCATGCACATCGAGAAAAAAATCTATGACAACTTAGTTGGTACAATTCTAAACCACAAGGGTAAATCAAAAGATACGGATAAAGCAAGATTAACTTTACAAGAGATGGGAATTCGACTTGAATTACATTTTCAAAGAGGAACAGGCTAGACGATAAAACCTCCAGCAAAATTTACATCAACTCCTAATCAAGTGAGAGAAGTGTGTAGCTTAATAAAGGACATAAAACTTCTTGATGGATATGCCTCCAACAATTTTGTATGCTTAGGGGTGTCTGAGGCAACATTAAAGGGGTTAAAAATCCATGATTGCCATATATTTCTTGAAAAGATTCTTCTTATTATACATATGGATATCTTAGAGATGACATATATGGGGCAATAAGTAAGATATCGAGATTTTTTAGAAAGCTCTATGCTAAAGAGTTGAGATAGAGGTGCTACAATCTTTGGAGAGGAGCATTACTTTGACATAGTAAATTGGAAATGATTTGTCCATATGCTTTTTCTTTATGTCATGATTCATCTAACAGTACATGTGCCAAGAGAAGCATGTATTTGTGGCATAATGCAATACAAATGGATGTATCTAGTTAAGCAGTACTTGAGGGTTTTGAAAGAATATGTTAGAAATAAAGCTCAACCGGAAGGCTCCACAGTCAAAGCCTATGTGGTATGCGAAAGTTTGATGTTTTGCTCTATGTATTTTGAAAATATGGATTCAAGGTTCAATATGTTTTATAGGCAATGGGATGATCTTGAGCTCCTTAAAGTAGGCTTTCACATTTTCTCGCAATTGGTGCACTCAATGAGCAATCGTACATATACTGAAGTGAATGAGGAGATGAATAAGATGCATTAGTATATATTGAACCATTGCGAGGAGATCTATCCGTACATTTGGTAGGCATTTCTTTATAATTTAAACCTTTTTATGAAAGAAATGAACATCTTTCATACAATTTTTAAATAATTAGGGAATTTGAGCAAGACTTACAAGAACATTATGGATGAATAGATGTACAACAACTTGTTATGGAGCAATTTCCAATATAGTTTAAGACTAAAGTAAATGCATCTAATAAACCAATTAACTTATGATTCCACGCTTGTGAATTTCAAAATCTAAGTTAACTTTGTTTACTCTACACAAATTGTATTTGCTAAAACTACAAGTACATTTAAAAAATCCGATGACTTAGATGCCCTTTCATAGAGCCCACAATTGGAAGAATCACAAAATTTTTCACTATCTTTACAAATTAAGTGGATTTTCTAGTAGCAATTTGTCACATGTCGGCTTCATGAGTATTAATAAGAAATTACTGATAAACACTTGCTAGGAGCAATGCCACTTCTAAATTCATATATGCGAAATTCATTTGAAGAAAAATTGAATTTTCAATATTCAATATATCCATCAAGAGACGTTGTGTGATATCTCATCCTCTAATTTACTAAGTAATAAATTCACGATTGATAGTAACTTGTTGTTACCCCCTTAATCTTTTAAAATGATGATCTACTAGAATGTAACCGATGTTGTACTAGAATGAAGTAAGGTTTACATTGTTATTATCAAGTAAGGTTTTAGAACATTGTAGTGGAAGTTTGCTAAGTAGATATTTTGATAGCACTTTTGTCTATTTATTACCAAAATGGATCAAAATAACTTACTTTAGTTGTGGCTAGAATTCATTTCATAAACAAAAGTTTCTATAATATGTTCCTTTCTTGTAACTTTCACACAAAAATTGCACCATCCATTGTGTATAATTCGTAGTATGTATCAAACATATTGATTTATCATTTTACCCTTATTACGATTCTACACTTTTTGTACTAAGTTAGTATCTACTCTAGTGAAATTCTCTGTATTGAATTTTAAAGTCAAGTACACATTTACAACCCCTTTACTTTATATGAATAGAATAAATAAGAAATAAAAATTATTCTTGGGAATAACTTTTGCTTATAACAAACTAGAATTTTGTATTCCAGTGTTTACCTTATAAATTTCTATTGCAGGAAATGCTTATTTCAATATTTATTATACTTCATTTGTTGCAATATTAAGTTGAGAATATAACTAAAATTACCAATATTCCCATCTTTGGTCATTGAGAAATAAAACTAATAGTTATTTATTAAGGGTATAATTATTCATTACTTAAACATTTTTTTCATGTGAGGAGGAAATAAAAAATACTAGTTTACAAAAGGTAATAAGTATTCCTACTGGAAAGGAAATAGAAAAGTTACCAAAAATAAAAAATTCTAAATAAATTTGTAAGTTAATAAGGTAATAAAAGTATTTCATAAATGATTATTTTTCTCTCTCTATTATTTTCAAATAAATAGGCCATTTTATTATATACTTTATGAGTTCTTTATATATATCTTTCAAGTCATTCATGTTTATACATGACCACTTCAACTTCTTAAATGGCAATTAGTTTTCTTAATGATATTACTATTTAACATCATAAATCAAGTTAAATTTTCTTCGTAGTGTTTAAGAATTTGAGATAAGTCTTATAACGACTTAAAGAGCACAAAATTTTCTACACATTCTATATTCATCCCCTTTTCTACGATTGCACAATCTAGAGGACAATCTACAGTCTTTTCACACCCGTGAGAATTTTACTAATGCGATATATTAAAAAAGTGACTATAAAAAAGCAAAGGTTTATAAAATTATATATATTATAATATAATTATGGTATCAAATATAGTAATAATTATGATTATAATAGATGATAGATATATTATAACAGATTACCAAACCTTTTTTTCGTGGATTATTCACGTGACTTAAATGATTGTCACATTAAAAATTGTTAATGATACTATAATTCGTTGACCATTTGGCCAGCTGCGATCATAAGCCTTGTCCCCATGCGATGTATAAGAATTCATATATCTTCAACATCTTCTTCTCATAAACATTTTCTAAGAGTCACATCCTCATCTTATTACTTAAATTTAAGTAAAAATGGTGGATCTTTTCAGCCCTTACAAGTTGGGCAAGCTCCATCTTACTCATAGGTATGTTGCTAAACCCGTGAATTTATCCAAGTTAATATAGACTAGAGGAGGAAGCATCAAAGTTGGCATCATTATGAATTCTTGAATTCCTTTCTAATGTTGAAGATTTAAAGGATGAAAGATTGGACATCAATATTATCAACTATACTTGTATTATTAGATAATTATGGTCGATAGTAACACCATGATTTTAGAATCAATTTGTGCATCTTTTTTACTAATTGCTGAAACTCATAGACATGGACAATAATTTTTTTTTTCCTTTGTACTTTATTTTATCAAGTTTTCATACTAGAAGAAATAGTATTTTGGATTCTAAGGAAACGTTATCCATTTAGTCTAACAATGTGATTAGGAACAGATCGTCGCACCATTAACGAGGTTGGTACTTTGTTGTTGGATTTGTGATTGCAGGATTGTTCTAGCACCCATGACAAGATGTCGAGCGATGAATAACATTCCGCTACCAGCTCATGTTGAGTATTACGTACAGAGGGCTACTCCTGGAGGTCTTCTCATCTCTGAAGGCATTGAAAGAATACAGAGGAAATTTAAAATGAGAAAATCTCCACTTATTGTTATAGGAAAAATATCTATACATATATATATATATAAAAAGAATAAACTCCTATCTAACTAAAATAGAAAACTTTTAACTTGGCTAAACTTCCTAAAAAAAATATTCTTAAATTAATAGACTTATTTACAATAGACTAATTTAAATTGCTGACAACTATCATTTCAATACCTCCCCTCACGTTAGAGCATGAAGATCTCGAATGCTTAGATTGTGAAGAAGAAAACCAAACTAATCCTTTTTCCAATGCCTTTGTGAAGATATCAACAAGTTGCATTGATGTGTGTACATACACCAGTTGAATGTTGCCATTCAATATCTTATTACAAATGAAATGACAATCCATTTCGATATGCTTAGTACATTCATGGTAGACAAGATTAGCAGCTATTTGCAGAGCTGCTTGACCATCATAATACAAATTTATAGGTTTAGAATGCACTACACCAAGAGAATCCAATAACCCTATCAACCATTTAAGTTCACAAGCAATGATGGTCATAAACCGATATTCAACTTCTATAGAAGAACAAGACACTATTTGTTGCTTTTTAGTCTTCCTAGAGATAGGCGAATTTCCTAAAAATACAAAATATCTAGTTAAAGATCATCTCGTCAAAGGACAACTCACCCAATCATAATCACACTAAGTAGTCAACATGAGATCGCAATTGGTACATAATAAAATACCCCATCTCAGGATTACCTTTCTAAATGCACAATGTGAAGAGCCGCCTCCCATTGTGCTTTCTTCGATTGTTGCATGAATTGAGCAAGAATATGCACACAATAAGACAACTCAAGCCAAGTTATTGTAAGATAAATAAGTCATCGCACCAAACATCTATATCGAGCAAGATCATCCATATCACTACTTTCATTAAGAGCCAGCTTGTGATTTTGTTCAAAAGAAGTCGCAACTGGCTTAGAACCTAGTAATCCAGCCTCAGTAATCACATCCAAAGCATACTTACGTTGACACAAGAAAATGCCATCTAAGTTTTTGGCCACTTCAATTTCCAAGAAATACTTTAACTTCCCCAAATCTTTCATATGGAAGCAACAACTCAAATAGCTATTGAACTTTTGCATAGCAGAAACATCATTACTGGAGATAATAAGATCATTAACATAAACAAGTACATTCAATTGAACAGTCCTAATTCCAAAAGTGAACAAAGAGTACTCTAAATATTATTGCTAAAATCCATAAGCCTTCAAAGATGTAGCCAATTTCACAAACCAACATCTAGGTGCTTGTCGTAAACCATACAAAGATTCTCAAAGTCTATAAACCTTTCTCGTGATTGAGAAGCAAATCCAAATGGCATCTTCATGTAATCATCTTCCTCTAGGTCACCGTGTAAGAAGGCATTTTGGACATCCATTTGATGGAGTTCCCAATTCCTTGTAACAACAATGGCTAGAAAAGAATGCACAATACCCATTTTTGTTGTGGGAGCAAGTCTCCTCATAATCTATGCCTTCAACTTAATTACTTCCCAATATGACCCACCATGCCTCATACCGTTCAACACTTCCCTCAAAATTGTATTTAATTTTATACACCCACTTGCTCCTAATTGCTTTCTTCCCAGATCATAGATTTTTTATTGTCTATGTACCATTATCTTCCAAAGCCTCTATTTCTTTTCTCATGGCCTCTATCCATCGTTCATCTTTAATTGCTTCTGCATAAGAATTTGGTTCAAGCCCTACCATAATTGTTGCCAAGAAGCACCAATGTTATGTAGAAAATTTATCATAACTCACATAATGTGCTAAAGAGTAAGGTGTACTTGAGGAATTTGATTGCGAAGGTAAGCATTTTGAGGGGTTTACTCTGATGATGTTTGTTTCATAGTCTCTTAAATGAATAGAAGATTATTTAACCCACTTTCCCCTACCTAGTTTCTGTGCCACCTAGTTTCTATGCCACAACTTCATTTCTTTCCACTTCCCTGTCGTCTTTGTACCCCAATTCCTCTATTTCTTAACTCTCCTCACTAATTCTCCTTACACTTTCATTGTGTTCTTCTTCTATGTCTCTACCAAATTCATTACCTAAATCCATGACTCCCTTTTCATTGTTTTCATCACCCATTATTTTCTCATATGGAAATTTTGTTTCAGCAAATACTACATCTCTTGATACAAAGAACCCATTAGTCTCCAAATCATATAATCTCCATCCTTTCTTTTCAAATAGATATATGACAAATACACACTTACGACCCTACTTGCAAACTTATCATTATCCTTATGCAAATTATGCACATAACACAAATAACTAAAAACTCGAATGTGTTTATTCAGATGGCCGTTTCCTAAAGATCATCTCATATGGAGTTTTATCATTTAATAACATAGACGGAGTCTTGTTAATTAAATATCCAACTGTAAACACACAATCCCCCTTAAATTCTATGGGTAATTTGCTTAAAAACACAAGGCTCTTGCTATGTTAAGAATATGGTGATGTTTTCTTTCCACTCGACTGTGTTGTTGAGTTGTTCTTACACAAGAAGTTTGATGCAAAATCCCTTGTTCATCAAAATATTCTTTCATACACACAAATTCACTTCCATTATCACTCTTAACAATTTTCACATTCTTTTCAAATCGGGATTTAATCATCACAATAAATTCAAAGAACACAAATTCCATTCATCATGGTTTACCATATTAGTTCACAAATGAATCATATAGAAATTACTCCTCCTAGTTCATAAAACAATTTATGTAGGCATTATGAATTAATTTAATAACTAACAATTCCTAGTATCCTTAGAATTGAATGATATTGTCTAAAAAGTGTATTTAATTACAAAATATACCCCTTATCTTGTTCTACCCTAACCCTTAAATTCGTAAAATAAGATATCGATTAATAAATCAATTTACACTTTGCACTATAGGAATTCTCAAGTGAAATCAATTACTCCCTCGAGTTAATCAATTCATAATCATGCATAAGATAATAGAGAACTCTCCCTCACTACCGTTATGCAAGATCTCATTAAGTTCACAATTCCAATAAATTACAAAAAATCAAGGTTTTTCTACCTCTAAGTAAAACATGTAATCTCTGTATTTATGAAGATCTAATTTACTAGATGAAACCTATTTCAATCTAATAAAAATCAGACATGCAATTAATTTACGCTCATAAGTTAATCACAAGAATAATAGAAACACATGAATAAATGCAAAGATATAAATAATTCATTAATCAATCAATGGTTTAGCACATGAGTTAGGGTTTCACAAGATGAATGATATAAAAAAATTACTCCTCCATAGAGTTTTCAATAAAAACAGAGAATCTAGAGAAATAGAATTGGCCATGCTCATTGCCGTGCTGACTTTAGAAATTGCACATATTCTTAAATAAGTCAAGCATATCTTGAGTACTGGTTGTGTGGATGGGAATTATGAGATACCACACCAATGGACAACAACTTTTATCATCATGCACCTCTTAAAAGTGTAAATGTATGTAAGAAGGGACTTACCAGAGGGACTTAGTGATGGAAATTTGAAAGCCCTTACTTGTCATTGGCATTTCCCACACTTAGAGTTTGCTCTCATGCTCTTCAAAAGCTTAGAAACTCCCCTTTTTATCTGCAAGTTCTAGAAATAACAAACTTAGGATAGTATTAGTAAAAAGGAAATAAGAGAAATGCTACGTACCTGAGTTAGACATGGGTTGCCTCCCAAGAAGCGCACTTATTTAACGTCGTTAGCTCAATGTTCCTCACTTTCTTCCACTAAGTCTCTAGTAGTTGGAGATCTAATTCCTCCCTATCTTTGGCACCACTTGCATTAGACTAACTTAGCCGCTATCAAATATGCTATAAATAAGTCCAACATCAAAAAGTTTGATCACCTCCTTCTTAACTATCTCCTTCATATTAGGATTTAGCCATCTCTATAGTTATACTACAAGCTTGAATCCTTCTTCTGATAAAATTTTGTGAGTACAAAAGGAGGGGTTGATACTTTTTATATGAGATATTTTCCAAATGATGGCTCACTTATGTGCTCTTAAGACCGTGAGTAATTGGTCTTTCTGCTCTTGAGATAAATCTAAGGCTATAATAACTGACAGGCTGAGTCTTCTACAAGGAAAGCATATTCCAAATACTTTAGTAATTGTTTCAACTCCAACCCTAGTGGCTCTTCTATAAAAGTTTTAAGTCTCGCATCATTTTCTGTTCTCAACTTTTCAAACCCATGCTGAGGTGTAACATTTTTTGAAGCATCAGGCTGCTCAATGAGTAGTGCAACCTCTGAGTTATCTGCATCCTTCTTCTCTTCTAGTTTCAAGCTCAACTCTAATTCATCTTCCTCAGAACTTCCTTCATATGCTCATTTGCTAACATATCGACAACATCAATAGAGTAGCAAGAATCATCAATGCTTAGGGTATGTTTCATAGTGGCAGCCATTGTGATTACTAACTCTTCATCATCGATCCTCAAGGTAAGTTTTCCTCCCTCTACATCTACCATTGCCTTGGTAGTGGCTAAGAATGGTCTCCTAAGTATTAAAGGGGCATCCCCATCTTCATCCATTTCTAGCATTACAAAGTCGACGGGGTAGATGAAATTCCCTACCTTTACTAAGACATCCTCGATTATTCCCTTAGGGATTTTTATTGACCGGTCGGCAAGCTGCAAGCTCATCGTAGTTGGGGTTAGGTCAGACAGTCCTAGCTTCTTAAAAAAAAAGAGTATAGCATTAAGTTAATGCTGACCCCAAAATCAGCTAGGGCCTTATCAACTGAGGTATCACCTACTACACATGAGATTGTGAAGCTGATTGGATCCCTTAGCTTTAGAGGAAGTTTATTCTGAATGATGGATGAGAAATTTGCATCAACTTTCACAATCACCACATCTTCTAACTTTCGCTTGTTAGACAAAAGCTCCTTTAGGAACTTAGTCGGCATTTGTGAAAGTGCCTCTATAAATGGGATGTTAATGTGTAGCTGTTTAAATAGATCAAGGAATTTGCCAAATTGTTCCTTATCTTTGCTTTGGTTAAGGCGAGCTAGGTAAGGGATTTTTGGCACATATTCCTTGACAACCGGTGGTGGTGTCTTCTCGGAATATGTTTCCTTAGAAGTTCCCTTTCTCTTTTCACTGGGTTGTTTATCCTCTTGTTGCTTTTCATGCCAATGAACAAATGGTAACTCTTTCCCGCTTCTCAATGAGATGGCTTTTACCTGTTCCCTTATATTGTTTTCCGTGTTGCTAAGAAGAGAGCCAAGTTGTCTCTCACACATCATCTTAGCCAATTGGCCAATTTGCTTCTCAAGATTGTGAATCGAGTCCTCTTGATTACAATGTCTAGCATCAAAGTTCTGGATGAATTGACTCAAAATATCCTCCAAGTTACTCTTTTTTTCCTATTGAGGTAGGTGTGTTGAAGGAAGTAGTAAAGGCTAATAAAGTGGTGGCTGTTGCTTTGAATACCCTGGTGGTGATAGATTAGCTCTTTGATAGTCTTGGTTTCCATAAGACATATTCGGATGATTTCTCATCCCCGGATAGTAGATGTTACCATACTTAATATATTGTTGTCTGGTTGAATTCCCAAGATAATCTACCTATTCATATTGCTCACATAGATTTACACCCTCCTCAAGGTCTCCCATCTAATGTTGTTGTGGTCGTGATCCTTAGGGATTCTTGAGATTTGCAACTTGGTGGCTCAAAGCTTCCATCTTAGCTACCAAAGTAGTCATTACATCTACTTCATACATTCCTATCGCTTTCTACTTACTCTTGCCATGGCCCTACTGATAATTATTTCTTGTCATGTCAGCAAATAGCTTCAATGAGTCTTCTGGAGTCTTAGTATTCAATGTACCACCACCAAGTGACGTATAGTCGAATTTAACCCATTCAAAAATGTCTGAACTTGCATCCATGTAGGCAACTAGTGATGTGGACACTTTCTCAACAATTGTGTCCATCTCAGCCAAGCATCATATATTGTTTCATGATCTTGTTGAGTGAAAGAAGAGATGTTGTTCCGAAGCTTAGCGGCCTTACATGGTGGAAAATAATTGTCCAAAAACTCCTTTACCATGTCATCCAATGTAGTCAAAGCCCCGGGACCCAATGATTGAATCTAGGTCTTAGCTTTCCCCCTTAATGAAAACGGGAACAATCTTGTACGCACTGCTTCATCTGTCACCCCATTATTCTTGAAAGTTTCACAAATCTCCAAGAACGTCTTAATGTGAGCATGGGGATCTTCATCAAGTAGTCCATGGAACTGACAGTATTGCTTTAGAAGTTGAATCACCACACCCTTAATCTCGAAATTATTAGCCCCAATGGGAGGCTTAACAATGGTTAGATTTGTGCCATCTAATGTAGGCCTTGCATACTCAATGTTTGTCTTTGGTGGATCCTTAACCATTACTTCTTGTACCAATAGCTCTATTAGCTCTTCTTCTTTAACCTCCATTGCCACTACTATATCATGTTCTCCCTTCTCACTAAGTGACTGCCTAAAAAATTCAGCAGTTATAGTCCTTCGAAGTTAGCGAAACGTTTTCTCAATCTTAGTTACTAAATCAAGAATGTTAGAGGGAAGCTTCATTATCATATACTACAGAAGGCAACCAAGTGCGAATTAAAACTTTTCAAAAGATGGAGAGAAGAAAAATAGATAAAAAAAATAAAAAAAATGACTAAAGTAGTAGACACTACTTTTTTTCCTAATATTGCCTTGCTAATCAATTGTTTAAGTTTTAAATTTATAACCAATAAAATCTACTATTGAGCAATGCTGTGTACCTATCAATTATAGTATAGATTTAATAGGTGTCGTCCTTTGGGATCTAGAAAATAAGTACTAGTATTACATTTCTCTACTATCTAGTCTAATTTATGATATGGGAATTATGAATTAATTTAATAACTAACAATTCCTAGTAACCCTAAAATTGAATGATATTATCTGAAAAGTGTATTCTATCACAAAATATACTCCTCATCTTATTCCACCCTAACCTTTAAATTCTTAAAATAAAATATCAATTAACAAATCAATTTACACTTTGCACTGCAAGAATTTTCAAGTAAAATCAATTATTCCCTCGAGTTAATCAATCTATAATCATACATAAGATAATGGAGACCTCTCCCTCACTATCGTTATGCAAGATCTCATTAAATTCACAATTCCAATAAATAGCAAAAAATCAATGTTTTCCTACCTCTGGGTAAAACATATAATCTCTCTATTTATGAAGATCTAATTTAGTAGACGAAACCTCTTTCAATCTAATAAAAATCAGACATGCAATTAATTTGCGCGCATAAATCAATCACAAGAACAATAGAAACACATGAATAGATACAAAGATATAAATAATTCATTAATCAATCAATGGTTCAACACATGAGTTAGGGTTTCACAAAATAAAAGATATAAAAAATTACTCCTCCATAGAGTTTTCAACAAAAATAGAGAATCTAGAGAAATAGAATTGATTCATGCTAAAAAGAATAATCTCTTGTTTGTTTTGTGATCTCCAATGATGCTCGGACAATTCTCCTCTTGAAGTTCGTAATAAAGCTCCCCTAAGGTTTCCAAAACGAAGCTAGAAGGAAAGAATTCTTTTTAAAACAAAACAACGTGTTTATTTATAGCTCTCACAAAACAGGGTTCAGCACAAGCATTAGCACGACCGTGCTCGAGGCCGTGCTAACTTCGAAACATGTTATTTTTCACCGTCTAGTTCAGCACAGCCTCTAATATAACCGTACTTGGGGCAAGGCTGAACAAGATGTTTGTTGTCACTCATCAGCATGGGTTGTGCTA
The DNA here is from genome assembly GCA_037954665.1 of Laguncularia racemosa. Taxonomy (NCBI): domain Eukaryota; kingdom Viridiplantae; phylum Streptophyta; class Magnoliopsida; order Myrtales; family Combretaceae; genus Laguncularia; species Laguncularia racemosa. The sequence goes on from JBBMOL010000087.1 coordinate 3,282,913, forward strand.
GACTTAGGGCACAGCATGGACGTCTACATGGGTTGTGCGGAAAGTTGTGCTAAGCCAAAAATTCACTTTTCTTTATTTTTTCGCCAATTTTCACTTCGCCTTTGATCATATACTCCTTAAAATTTTCTTTTGTCTTCATTAGTGGCTAAAAATAAAATTTAACCATATAAGCATCCTTTTCTTCACAAATTACATGAAATCCATATAAAAGTATAACTAATAAACACTAAAATTAAAGGTCTTCTAACACTCATCAACTGCTATGGTCTTTTCTCCATTAGGTAACTTGACTGAGTGTGGCACAATATCATGCAATTCTCTCAGAAATGCAAATGTTCATGTCATATGATGAGAAGCTCCTATGACAATAATCTAAGGAAATGTCTTTTGCGTCCCTATTAATCTCTCATTAGTACTATAAGAACTCAGCAAGCTCTGTAAAGTTAACCATTGCTCATTAGTCAATCTACTGAGTCCTTTTCAATCTAAATCTGTCACAACACCATGCCTACCATCAGATTCAATTACTTGTGTGGTGTTGGCATGAGCAATTATATCCACCTCCATTGCCACATTTTTTACCACCTCCTTATCCAAGATAAGCTCCACATGGTTTGTTACCCCACCATTCTAGATAGCCATTAAACTAAAAACAACTTCTAGCATCATGTCCCTTTCTATTGCAATTAAAGCAAATGGAGGATTTATCTTTACCCCTCAAGAATTTCTACCGCTTGCCCAAACTGCAAAACCCATAGGATTACCTCTTTCTGCCTTTGTTCGTGTCATTGTTCGTACTTGCTCTTGCTATATAACCATAGCATAGGCTCAATTCAGATTTGGCAAGTGTTTAGTGCTCAAAATATTGGAGCGAACTATACAATATCCTTCTTCATCCAAGCCCATCAAAAACTAATGCACTCTCTCTTCTTCTCACTTTCTTTCCAATTTGATAGTAATATTGCATTTGCAGCCCATACAAGTACAAACTAGTATTTGATCATGATTATTTATTTCATCCTACAGTGTTTTAAGTTCCTCCGCTACCGTTGCTGCACAAAGTCTGCAAGTTCATCTACCACTCCTTTAGCTTCACAGTATACTACTTCAAGCTTCTGTTGTGAATATGCACTGAATAGAGCATGACAGCAGTCAATAAATTTGAGATAATAACTAAAGAAAATGGACAGAGAAATTTTACGTGGAAAATCTCTAAATAATTCAAGACAAAAATCATGGATAAAGATCGAAAAAATGTTATGAAAAATTTAGTATTATAATCTCTTTCTATTGTATAAGAAGAAAACACTCAATATTCTTTTTAATATAATAGGAAAAAAACTCATTAGTCTCTCCATAACTTCTCTTTCTTATAATTCTCTTGTAATTAAAGAAAATGAGATTTGATAAGATTATCTTGAATGCAAGAATTCAAGCCTAATTATAGATGTTGTGTTTGGTGTGAACAAGACATATATGTGTGTATATAAATGTATTATGCATGGTAAAAATAAATTTTCAAATTTTGTGACTTGATAAAAAAATTTGTCATCTTTTCGTCAAAGAGCTTTAATGGTAGCTCAAATATGTTGACAGCTACATCTCTTGAATGAGGTTAAACTTTTTCCTATAAACCATAATAATATTATGATATTTAAGTTGCGGGTTAACATCCAAGAACTCTTTACTTCTTAAGGAAGGCATAAGGAATATTAATAGATGAAAAGAAACCCAGATAAAGGTAACTTGATGCCTTCATCCAATAAGCGTCACACCAAATTTGAGAGAAAATAATTGATATCCAATATCTTAATGTTATTAATAATTTTTACAAAAATGACCTGAGCATACTAGGAAGTACGAAAGTGAAGAAAATAAGTACATTCCACTCTAAAATAATAAAACAAGCAATTAATAATAAAATAAATAAGTAAATCCTCAAGTTTTTATACATAGTAACGCACTTGATCAACCTAGTGAAAGATCGACCGTGGTGGCAAATTTCACAAATCTGTTCGACCATGCTTAAAAGTCATCCAATTGGGTCTTTGATACGGGGACGGACCCGCTTATAGCATTGCTAAAGAATTGGCAAATAAAACAAAATTATGAAAATACTAGTATTATGCATAGTATTTAATAATTAAATGAATAGTTGTCATAATTTATGATACGAACCACGCCAACCCGTGACGAAACCTAATACCAATACGTTCGGAAATTCGTTGCCTAAGACGCCCAAACACCTACGTGGAAACCGCGACCTGTTGTCTATAAGCGAGACAAGAACCTTGGTATAAAAATGAAGACGCCACAATCGGGATGGAAGACCGATTGATAAGTCGGGATGAATGCCACGGAAATCAATCCGATAAGTTCAGTTTAGTTCATGAAGAACCAAGAGAGGTGCCTCTCAAATGTGTTTAATATTCAAATATCTAAATTCTAATCTATTCTAAACCCTAGGAGCTTTTATACTAGGGTTACAATTCGTGTAAAAAACAAGTCCAAAACGACGTAGTTTAGTTAAGTAACATAAAAACGCGGAACAGAACAAGCTGGCCGATAGGGGATACACGGCCGTGTACTTGACCGTGTACTGGACCGTGTACTGTTCTGGAAAACTTCTGGCAATATACACGGCAACATACACGCCCGTGTACTTTGGTCGTGTATCTGTTTGTGCAATCTTGACTCCATACACGGTCGTGCCTTTCAACCGTGTATCTGTCTGTGCAATCTGGAGCGTCCTACACGGCCGTGCCTTTCAAGTACACGCCCTCTTCATCCCATGTCCGGTGTGATTTGTATAAGAGTGAGCGTCTTCCCATGGTTGTTCCAATCCATTCCAACTTCATGATTGCCCCAATCCTTCCCGGCTTCATGGACATTCTTTATCAACCCGTTAAGTGCTTCCTTGAGTCGTTTCGCTCGACTTCTTGTGATCGGTCCAGGTGGCACTTCAAGAGGATCCACATTCCTTCTTCCAGCTTGACTCTCATCATGGATCTCATCAATTTATTGCTAACAAATAGATTGATAAGACTAATTCAATGAAGAAATAATCTCTAAACTTCACTACTTGTAAAATAATGAAATAACTGTCAATTAACAAACCATGGGATCAAGAAAGACTTTTTTTTTTTTCTTCTCTGCTCTTTTCCATAGCTAATGTGAAACATATATAGCAGGAGGATATCTTTTCCATATCTTTTCCAAGCAACCAAATCCTACAAACTAGGAAAACAAATCCTCTTCTACCGAAAAATGAAATACAAGATATACATGCTATATTTACAGAACAAATCCCACAATTATCTCAATATCCCCCCTCAAGTTGGAGCATGGAGATCACAAATGCCCAACTTGCATAAGAACATATCATACTCACGTTTCCCTAATGCTTTGGTAAAAATATCAGCAAGTTGTCTTGTTGTAGGAACAAAAGTAAGATAGATCGTCCCATCAAGCAATGCATCCCGAATGAAGTGACAATCCACTTCGATGTGTTTGGTGCGCTCATGAAATACTGGGTTTTGAGAGATATGAAGAGCAGCCTGATTGTCACGAAATAGTGTTACCGGCTGCGCATGAATGACATTAAGATCAGATAAAATACTCTTCAACCACTTGACTTCACAAGTGGTCATGGCCATAGAACAGTATTCTGCTTCGGTAGAAGATTGAGACACAATATGCTGTTTCTTTATCTTCCATGAGATGGGAGACAATCCTAAAAACACCAACCATCCAGTAAGAGAGCAACGAGTCAATGGACATCCTGCCCAATCTGCGTCACACCAACCAATCAGCGTAAGATCGCCCTTACTACGCAATAAAATACCCTGACCTAAGTTGGATTTGAGATACCGAACAATGCGTAATGCTACATCCCAGTGATCTTTCTGTGGCTGCTGCATAAATTGAGACAAGACATGTACACAATAAGACAATTCCGGCTAGGTAAAACACAATTAAATCAATTGGCCAATAAGACGTCGATAAGGCTCGGGATTATTCAACAAATTGCTGGTTGACAACGCTAGTCGATGGTTTTACTCCATCGGAACCCCCACGGGCTTTGCCCCTATCAAACCTGCTTCTGAAATAATATCCAGGGCATACTTTCGTTGACACAAGAAAAACCCTTCGGGACTACGAGCCACTTCCACCCCAAGAAAATATTTGAGAACACCCAAATCTTTCATATAAAAATAAGTGCTCAAGTAATCCTTAAACTTCTGAATTGCTACACTATCATTCCCAAAAACAATCAAGTCATCAACATAAACCAAGATGTTAAGTCATACCTCTCCTTGTTGCAAAGTAAATAAAGAGTAGTCCACATAGGATTGTGTGAACCATAGATTTTTAAAGCAGTAGATAGTTTCGTAAACCAACACCGAGGAGCTTGTTTGAGCCCGTATAAGGACTTCTGTAATTTGCACACCTTATCTCTTCTCGCAACTCTAAAACCAGGGGGTAAATTCTTATACACATCCTCCTGTAGATCTCCATGTAGGAATGCATTGTGGACATCCATCTAGTGAACTTCCCCGTTCTTGGCTGCGGCAACGACCAAGAAAACACTAACAGTAACCATCTTTGCTACAAGGGCAAATGTTTTTGTATAGTCTACTCCTTCCTCTTAGTGATTTCCAAATATAACCAAACGCGTCTTATAGCGTTCCACCGTACCATCAGATCGATATTTGACTTTTTACACCCATTTAAAACCTAAGGCCTTCTTATTAGGTAGTAGATTAGTAATACGCCATGTGTCATTTTTCTCGAGTGCATCAATCTCTTGTTGCATTGCAATCCTCCATTTTTCATGTCGAATAGCTTGAGAGTAACTAATAGTTTCCTTCTCACCATGTAAAGCTGCAAGGAAAGCTTTATGTCGCAAAGAAAATCTATCACAATTCATATAGTGTGCAATGGGATAAGGGTTACTTAAGGTATGCTGTGTTGCAGGATCCGGTAAGGATGGACTCAATTTGCGAACCGTATGGGTAACAAATTCTCGTAGCAATACTGAAGTCTTACGATTCCGGTGACCACGTCCCAACAATTCTTCATCACTAGAAACATCATTTTCATCACTACCATCTTCGGTTGTAGAAAAAGAAGTCTCGGTAGAAGGGAGAGACGTTAATGCTGTTGTCCTATCACTTTGCTCAACTGGCATAGTTTCAACATTAGGAGAAATGGTTTCAATTTCTTGATCACGAGGTCTAGGAGAAGAGTTGTCGTCATCTACAATCTCCCTCCTTTCGGTCAGACCCCCTTGGACACCAAATGCAACATCAGTGAGATCTACATCCCATGTAAACGTAGATTCTACAAGATTTTGTGATGAAGACAGTGCTTGAAAGGGAAACTCATCTTCAAAAAAATTTACGTCTCTAGACACGAAAAAAACATGTTTTTCAAGGTCATATAATCGCTACCCTTTCTTTCCATATAAATAGCCCATGAAAACGCATTTCCGACTTCTACTCTCAAATTTATCTCCCAACCGTCCTTACTTGTGGGCATAGCACAGAGGCCCAAAAACTTTCAAGTGATCATAATTTGGGGTTTGTCCAAACAACACATGATAAGGCGTCTTTCCTTCTAAAACACTAGAAGGTGTTCTATTAATCAAATATCTTGCGGTTAACACACATTCTCCCCAAAAATCAATGGGCAAGTGTCCTTGAAAACGCAAGGCTCTGGCTACATTGAGAATATGTTAGTGTTTTCTCTCGACCCGTCCATTTTGTTAAGGGGTACCAGTGCATGAAGTTTGAAAAATAACACCCTTTTCACAAAAATAATTTGTCAACTTTTGAAACTCCATTCTATTATCACTTCTCACAATTTTAACTCTTTTATTAAATTGTGTTTCGACCATAGCAAAGAAGTTCCTTAAGGTTTAAGCTACCTCAGTTTTGTCAATCAGTAGAAATACCCAAACAGCACGGGAAAAATCATCTACCACAGTCAAAAAATATGAAGCACCGCATGAAGACAAAATCCGGTAAGGACCCCATAAATCACAATGTATAAGTTCAAATATATCAGAAGCATGATGATGACTGACAGGAAATGGATCTCTAGATTGTTTTGCTCGCAAACAAATATCACAACATTTATTCTTGCTATCACTATCTTCATTATGACTCACACTAGGCACTAACTTGGTCACTTTCAATGACGGATGTCCCAATCGCTGATGCCATATCTCCAAACTCCCTTTATTTTCAATCTTCATTACTCGAACTCGTGGCACTCCCTTATAGTAGTAGAGTCCATCCCGTCTTTCACCCACACCAATTAGCATCCTCGAAGTGGGGTCCTGCATTACACACATGGAATTGGTGAAATAGACAGTACATTTACTAAGTAATAAATTACGGTTGACGGTAACTTATCGTTGCCCCTTTAATCTTTTAAAATGATGATCTACTAGAATGTAACTGATGTTGTATTAGAATGAAGTAAGGTTTACATTATTATTATCAAGTAGGGTTTTAGAACATTGTAGTGAAAGTTTGCCCCTTTAATCTTTTTCGTTTTTTTCCCATTATTTGTCTTGTAACTATATTTCATAGGATCTAAAGAGCTATGGTGGAATCATACAAGAAAAATTTGCAACAATCTTAATCATTCGGTTAGATGCCAAAGACACAAGTTGAGATCATGAGAGAGGTCCTTGGTCATGAGGCCGGATATAGCTGTGGTTTGGGCTATGGTGGCCCTAAACCACCTTCATCCATCCTCATATCCCTTTTCTTTACCATTCTACACCTACGGTATCCAATAAACAAGTGACAAGATAGGAGAACAGAATATCTACATTAGAAGATACTGTTGCTTAATAGAAACAATTACTTGATCATTTTATGGCATAAGAATAGCAATTTTTTGCTTTACAACAACAATGGTTTTCATAGATATCAAGCAACTCACCAACAATACAACCAATCCAATCATCACCCTTTTTTAGGTAGGTTTGGCATTGGGAATGTTCCATTAACTCCATTGATTACACCATTAGGTGTATCCTGATAGTAACCATCACACCCCCAATCCCTAGTGCAACCATAGGTCAAGTATCCATAATCTTTCTTTCCAATTTCATTTTATAGTTTCCACAATGTCCAAAAATAGCAACCACAACCTCAAGCAGAAGGACATCAATGATAGATTCAATTATCTGTGTTGTATATGACCAATGTGAAGAATATTAGCTCTTTTTTGTGTTTATCAAGTGTCTTTTTTTTTTTTTTTTGCTTGGTCAAATATCATATCACTCTTTTTTTTGTTAGCTAAGTACCATGTCACTTTTTTTTTTTGCCAAATCTCATGTGATGTGTATATTTTTTGAACTTTGATGGATACTTATGGTAGGATGTTTGATTGGTTGTTTTTTGTTTTGGGAATGAATATTGCATAGTGCACTAACATATTTGTGATAACTTGGAATTGTTTTCTTTTTTTTTTTTTTTGTTCTGATCTTATTACATTTTGCAAGAATTCATTTATCATAAATATTGAGTATTATGAGAATTTTTTTCTCATTCCTTGTAAAATCTCTTTCTTTTTGGCTAATGAAGGATGTCAATCTATTGGGTTGATGAAGAATGTATATTGTATCATAGGTTTTAGTAAAAGAAGTGTAATGCCAATGGAATTAGGGGGTGGGAATTACATTTTGTGACAATTTATTTCTCGTACACATTGGCTATCGTAACAAATGTTTTTACATTTACCATAACTCATTTCTCATAAATATGTATTATCGCTTTATTGCCACAATTTGATTCCTTACAAGTGCTTTATTACCAAAATTTGATTCCTCACAAATGTCTTATTATCGTAATTTGATTCCTCGCAAATGTCTTATTCCCATAATTTGATTCCTCACAAATGTCTTATTGCCACAATTTGATTCCTTGCAAATGCTTTATTGCCACAATTTCATTCCTCGCAAATGCCTTTTTGGTTTTCTAACATTTCATTGGGTTTCAACCTCTTATGACATTACTTTTCTCACAAATGCTATCACTTAGCAGAAATTGTATTTCTCGCAAATACTATACCTATTCCAACAATTTTTCCAATTCTTACAAATAGCCTATGAGAATTCCTTCTTTGCAATATCTCAAAGATGACGGGGCTATTGTGACAATTTCCTTACAGGAATGTGAATTCTTGCAATAGGCTTATTGAGACAATTTTTGAAGCTTTTACATGAAAAGAAATTCCTCACTTTTTGTTATAATTATTGTAGTGATTCATGGTGAAAATTAAGAGTTGACAATTAAATTATGTTACAATAAAGGAAATTATACATAAATAGGCCATAAAATTTCAAAGAAGTAAAATATTTATTGAGAAAAAAACCTTCATACCTAAATGTAGAAAGAAATGTATCAATAGAACTTCAACTGAGCAATATAAGGATCTTTAAAAATACCACTTACTTTCTTTTCAAAGAAATGATTAACTACATTTAGGGTTATTTGTGACCTCAGTCTTCAAAACCAAATTTCAAAATTCATCTAATACAAAAAATAAATAAATAAACAAAACCTTAAACTAAGTCAAATTTACAATATTTAGTTTAGTTAATATATTAGTTGTACCATCAAAAATTAAATTAACTTATTTTTTTCATGAATTTCTACGATAAAAGACACAAATTTCTAAAAATCCATCTTTCTCATAATTAATAATTCAATGATCTTTGGAAAAGTACAATAGGATTGAAAACCTTAAATGGTGCATCATTATTTAGAGCTTTTCTCATCGGCTTCTTTAAAATTCTGTATAGCTTTTCCTTTTCATTATCATTAGCAATACATTCATAGTCATACTTCAAAACAAATAATGAACTTCTATTAAAAAAGAAAAAAGAAAAGAAAAGAAAAGAGACAACAATGGTATCGATCAAGAATATGTCATAATAGCGTGATAAACATCATTACAAATTTTTGCTCATTAGTTCCTCTAATATAAATGAAACAATAATAATTTACAACATAACATGGAAAAAGAAAAAAAAAATATTAAGGTAAATACAAATATAATCACAAAATGGATAAATAAGATTTTCATCTCTTTTAAGAAAGTTGTTATTGCAAAATCAGACCATTTAATTATCCCCATATAAAAGTAAAAACAAATTAGGGGATAAGAATGATTAAAGAAATGCAACAATAACTATAGAAATCTACAATCTTTAAAAAGAAAATTGGCAAAAATAAAATAAAATCATGCTCCTTTAGAAAGTCAAATTTATCAAAATTTTCACAATTAAATATAAAAAAGAAAAATCATGGGCCTTTTCTAAGTTAAGTGACACAATACTAATTTACATAAAGTTCCAAATTTTACAATCTAAATTTATTAAATTGCAATAAAGCAATAAATTTTACATGAAAAAACATAAATAGGAACAAAAACAAAAACCGTGGTATGAGTAATTTAGAGCAAAAACTCTACTTGGTCTTTTCTTTTTAAATATGTAAATAGGCACTACAAGTGGTGTCACATTTTCTAAGTCTAAACTTGAAATGCCCCAAATAGGGAAAATTAAAACCTAGATAGCCCATAAAAATGTGATGCACAAAAAAGATGTACTTTTTGGAGGAAAAATTTTAAGAAATAGTTTCTTTTCTTAAGAATTTTCAATCAATATTATAGAAGTTGAACAATTGAAGGGAATTTTTTTTTTAATAAATGGGTTTTTCTAATAAATGCGATTGGTGGATGAAAGAGAGAAGGGTTAGTAATATTCCAATATTAACAAGATATGAGTGGGAGAGAGAAAGAGAGGACTTAGGTGAAGTTTCCTACTTTGCCCTTAAGTATTTTTTAACTAAATTATTGTGATACATAATTTGATTGTTTTATTTGATATATTTATAGGCAAAATTATATATGAAAGATGTAAAGTCCAAAACTTAATGTTTTAGTTTAATAATATAGTAGAATCAATTATATATAAAAAAAGAATAAATTGCAATTAAAGCAAGAATATTAGTCCCAAAATCTATGTGATTTTATGACTATTATCAACATATTTAATCAAGCAAGGAACATAATTTTGTATATTTAAATAATAGTACATGAAGTATATACCTTTGTAATATCAATGTTGCAACGATATTTTAAATTGTTTACTTGACCTATCGTTTTTATATTTACATAATTAAATTTGGTTCATGCCTATCACCAACACCCTTCTAGAATCTTTGTGTATTGTTGAACAAGCACCAAAAGCCCAGTGTTTGATTTTAATCAAACGGTTTAAAATGCGATTCAATTCGATCTCACCTCTAAACTCAACCATATACAACCCTATATATAACTAAACGCCGAATTGCCTTCAAGTATCATGTACTCTTCACATGAACTTTGCATGAATTCGGAGTAAAGGCACAAGCAAAAACTTAAGTTTTAACATATGATAGTTTTTGTAAAATATAAATGGTAATCTTTCAAACATTATCTATTATTATTACCATGAGTTTATCACTAATATTTGTTCACACTAATTCATAATATGGCATATTGCTACTACTTAATCTTTTTTTTTTTCCTTTGGTCTAGAGCAATGAAATAGTCACCCTAGATTGTCAAAAATATGGACCACTGACAATTCATATGTCATTCAAAAGTTTTCTATTATAATTTTTTTTAGAATAACCCATTGATACTCGAAAGAGCCTTTAATTCATTAATATCTTTATTTAACATTCAAGTATCAAGTCGGTGAGCCCTAATATGAATTTAGGCGCTTTTTTATCACACATATTAAACTTTATAAAAGCACGAATTACTTAAGAAGCCAATCCCCATTAAAGGATTGTCTCTTTATGATAACCTCCGTCGTACCCCAAAGAGCACTAGAAAGATTCCTGAGACGAGTCCCTGGAATAGGAAACTAGATCAAGGGTTGAACCGATAATTAATATTATAGTCTTTTCATGTTAATTGAAAGTGTAATAATAAAAAGTAACGGACATATATCTATACTATTATAAATGACAACTTTACAAGAATACAATTGAAAAAAAAAAATTATGGATGGAGACATTAAATTAAGACAAAGAAAACTTTTATTCATATTCGTGTACCCAAATACTTTCCGACTCTTCCGTGGAAAAACCGACTTGTATACGTGACCCCTCTGGCCTCCCGATTCTCCAAGTTCCCTTTTGAAAAAAAAAAGGAACACTAATACCACAATTATGGAAACATTCATTCGGCCTCCAACCTGCGATACAACTTTGTCCGCTCCTTGGTGGAAAAGAACAAAGTGAACGGAAACTTGAAGGATGCAGGAATTTAAAAAAAAAAAAAAAAAAAAGAAAAGAAAAAAACAAAAGAGCATTGAATTAATTCCAAGGTATCGAAAATAGCAAAACTTGATTCTCAACACGGTCATTAGCATCAGCACATAAAACAATTTTGTTAGACTTAATTGATATTAATAATGTATTAGGAATATATTTAAAAATACTATATATTTATATTCTAAGTCATGGCTTGATTGTTGGCTTAGATCTCATTCATAGAATAAAGAAATTTATAGGAAAATGTTAAAGAATTTCTATTTATTTGATCTTAAGAGACAATTGCAATTTCTCATTTGACTGCAATATATAGAAAATTCATAAAACAATTATTCCACACATCAAATGTGTTGATATTTCTAAAAGGAAGGAATGTATGAGAGGAATAGTTATTTTATTAATCTTATGAATAAACTAATGTGGCGGCTATCACGTTGGGGAAAAAAATAAATAAAGAAAAACAAATGGGTCCTACGAAATGGCAGCTCGTGAATATACAATTGATTGCTTGGCAAGTAAATCAAAATGGAGTAAGGAACTTGATCTTTGGGAAGACGTTTCTTGAGTTTCAATATGAATAAAAGCATCGTGTACCTACCGATGAAATCAGGTGTCTGGGACGTTTGATTTGCCCAAACGTTAAAAAAAAATATGCATACGATCTTTATAATTTGCAATCCTTCAAAATTGTAATAAATTTTTATTTTCTTTTTCCTTCTTCTGTAAATAAACATTTTAAAATAAAAAATATTCATATGGCTTAATTCCGTTCACCCGTGAATTAAGAGTAAGCACAATTAGTTTGGTTTGATTTTTCTTTTGAACTAAATCAAAACCATAAAAATATGATTTTTTTTTTCCTTTTAATACTTCAAACCAAACCATTTGACAACTTTCCCAAACTATAAATTTCAATTTGATTTATAGATTAAACTATATTTTTATTTCTAAAAATGTTTGTTTACGTAACATGTAATTGCATATGAGTAATACTAAATTCATTTTACAATAACATATACTAATATCTTAAAGAAATTGATAGAGTTAATGTTTAAGTAACTAAAAAAATTCAAATGTATAATACAACTAATTTATTTATCAAGATAACATATATTATAAATTTTAAGTCAACCTATATACATATATGTTGAATTATGGTCATTAAATTTTTATACATATACTTTTCAATAAACATAAATTAATTTTTTTAATATTATGTTACAACAAAAAAAAGTTTTTAGTTATTGACAAAATACCAATATGTTTTATATTCGGTTTATTCACGTGGCCTAAATATTCCATCCACACGGCGGCAATGAATGCCGTGCCACTGCCAAAATTTTAATGAAAGTTCGTTGACCAGTCTGGCCGGTGGAGCCCGTTAGTCCTTTCCCTATGCAATGCACAACACAAGTGTATATATACACGCTTTACCCGTTCTCAAATCACGTATCTTCTGCATCTTCTCTTATCATTCAGTTAAGCAAGAATGGCCGATCTTTTCACACCATTTAAGTTGGGTAATCTCCATCTCAACCATAGGTACTATATGTTTGCTGCATCCCATGATTTTTAATGAATAGTTTTCTCTTTATTCATTGGTAATATAGGTTGGAATATGGTGTTGGGTTTGTGATTGCAGGATTGTGCTCGCACCTATGACAAGATGTCGAGCGATAAATCACATTCCGCTGCCGGCTCATGTTGAGTACTATGCACAAAGGACTACTCCTGGAGGTTTTCTTCTCACAGAAGGCACAAGTCCTTCTGACACTGGCTACGGGTACGTCGCTTCATGCACTTCACAACCAGAATAACCGTATGCTTAAGTACCAATATTATTTGTTGACAAGTAGCCGTCAGAATCTGAAAGGGTATTTACACTGCAATAGAATTTACCTTTTTGCGGCAAAAGGAAGTTGGTGTGAAAACAATAGAATTCGGTACAAATAGTTTCTTGCAGCGAGTTATGTCGTTGTAAGCACACGTTTGAAAAGCCTAGATGCTCGCCGTAAATATTACGATGGCAACCCTCACAAGTGGG